>PVIC010002858.1:0-73991 GCA_004025085.1 Thryonomys swinderianus
CCAGCCTCAGAGAGGTTGGCCCCAAACCACGTGCTACACCTCCAGGAGAGAACTGTTCTCACACTCTTTACAGAAGAACCTGCAACAGGCATCCTGGGACCGTCCGGCAACACTCATCTCCCTATCCATTCTCCCCGTATCCTTGCCGTCAGTCTTTTAAAGTATTCCCATTCCCGTCTGTGACAGCTGGCTTCCCAATGCTAGAATGAAACACATGAGGTGACTGACATACAAAGAGAAAAGGGTTATTTGACTTCCAGTTTTGGAGCATCCAAACCGATTCCAGGATCGACTGGTCCTGTTGCTTTGGCCCTGTGACAAGCAGCATGTCATGGCAGGAACACATGGCAGAAGGGGAGCACTCATGTCATGAACTATGGAGCAAAAACCAAGAGGAAGAAAAAGAGACCAGAGACCCACAACCCCTTGTGGCATTACCGGTTACCCAAAGAGCTCTCTTCTCAAAAGTCCACCGTGTCCCAACAGTGCCACCCTGGGGCCAAGCCTTTACCACATGAACCTTTCAGGAGCACTCCACATCTGAACTCCAGTGGCATTCATAGTCCAGCTACATTCAAAGTCCCAGCTACACTCATAGTCCCTGGACTGACGCAGACACCTTGTTCCACAACTCCTCCTGTTTACCACCACCAGAACACACTCAGAAGCACACGAAATGCACATGTGTACAGCTAAGCAAAAGCTTACCCAGAATGCTTTCCTTTCCCTGTGTACTTTGGGAGAGATACTAATGCACCTGTCTGATCACTTCACAGGCACCAATAACAACTGTTGGCATCTGGCAGACTTCTACAAAAGGCTTTGAGCTGCAGTGACCTGTCTACTTGGGCACCTAGTACCACACCCTCAAAAGAAGTTTTCTCAGAAGAAGATGGAGCAGGGACTTAGGGTGGGTGACAGGATGAGTCAGTACTATGACCGTGGCTCGGGGATACATATGAGCTGGCATAGAAGAGAAAGGCTGGGCGGGAAGGCTGGTGCCTGCTGTGGAACTGGGCGAGACCCAAGGAAAGCCTAGGAGCTTCTGAGTGATGGAGGTATGAAATTCCAAGGTCCATGGTGTGTGGAAAGAGAGCTCAGCAGGAGGTCAACAGGATAGAGCTTTCCTATTTCAGGCAGAGTCCAGGGGCTGACATGGGGCTCCAGGGAGACCCTGGGCCACAATATGGCTTCCCAGGATGTAACAGAAGCCAGACAGTCCATGAGCTGATCCACCTTCTCATCAGCAGTCAGCCGTTCTGATTCCTTTACCTGGACCACCCGGTCCAGACTCCTGCCCGCATGTCCCTGTAAGTCTGTGGTTCTGTGTCACTCTTTCCGTATGGTGAATAAGTTCAGAGATGGTAAATTCCTCCAGAAAGGACACAGCATCTTGTTCATTCCATGGCTCCATGACTAGCCCGGGGCTGGTGCACAACTTCCGGTCAGGGTAGCGGAAGTCAGGAGAGGCCAGACTGGATGGGAGGAGGGGGCTGAGTCCGCAGCTACCTGTTCTAAATACACAGAACAAGATGAGGAGCCCAAAGGAGAGGCTTGAATGGGCAAAGGAGCAGAGAGTGACATGGAGATTACAGGGTGCACAAGCTGGAAAGAACCGGAAGTGTGTCTGTGAGGCAGAGGAGGGAGAAGGGCGGAGATGTGTTTTCCAGAGCTCGTTGCAGCTGTCCGCCTGCTCTACAACGGAGCTTAGGAAACCTTACAACTGGTAAGACAGGCTGAGAGGAACAGACCTGAGGCCTAGAAGAAGAAATGAGGGTGGAAGCTTTTCTGTCAGAAACACTGGGAGCAATAGGCAAAATAGACAGCAGTGAGAACTCCCAAGGCTAATCAGACCAGGTCAGGGGTTTGCATGAGGCGTTAGTTTATCTAGAAGCCGTGATAACTGGAGCAGACAGCAAAAATCCTAACATAACTTTGGTTATTTACTAACATACTGGTACTGGATGAAAGGAGTGGAAGGTGACAGATAAGACCAGCGCTACTCAAGAGAACTTTTGCAAGAGGAAATGTCCTGTGACCTGTGCTGTCCTACCAGGGACTCACAGGCCATGAAATGTGGCTAAAGCTACTGAGGAACTGGGCTTTTTATTTTAATTTGTTAAATCAAATTGACCTGCATATCACATGCAGGCCACATGCCTGTCATGTACATGCCACATACATATCATGTACATACTTATATGTCCAGCTGGTACAGAACAAAGCAAATATGGAGTTGCCACCAAAGATAGCCCTTCTCCTCTCCACAATGCCCCATGTCCTGCCACAGCCCCTTTAGGTCAACATTCTGTCATAAATGAACCCACCAGTTAGAAAGTTACACAGAGCGCTCCGCCCCTGACTACCAGTCCCCACCCTCAGGCTGTATCTAACCACTGCCTACTTTAAACCCAGAGGCTGTTCCTCTATCTTTAGACCAGTCCAGCAGGTACCTCTCCCCAACACAGCACTGCTGCTGGACACCTGAGTCTCCATCCATTTTATTTTCTATCATAATGAGTCTGAAACCTGCTGAACCAGTTACACTTCTAAACTTTCCCTCCTTGCTGTTGCTGACCCTCCATCCAGACACCAGCCAGTTCAGGGTCAGTGTTGCCTGAATCTCCTAGGAGTCCGTTCACTACTCTCTACTTTTTAGGAAGTCCTGGCACCAGGCTGGATGGACTCTCTATAGTCTATGTTCACCTGTCCATGAGCCCTGGATCACTGTGGGCCCGTGGGTGCCAGTCACGTGTGGCATGATCAGGCATGGAGATGCCCGGTTGATCTGCTTCTCACCTACTCTATCAATGTCTCTCTCTCTCCTGAGACCCAGGTTAACCACCCTCCTCCCTTGTGCTGTTTAAATTCTCAGTTTAAACCACCCCAGGATTCACCACTCCGACCACTGGGGTGCCTACTGGGTAATTTAAAGTCCATAGTGCTTTATCCAGATCTAAAGCCTAAAGGCCTAATTTTCCTCTGTAATCAGGCATGGCCATAGCATTGCTTAGATAACAAGTCTAAATGGCCTAACAATGGCACTTTTGATTTAGATATCCTTCAGGGTCTTGTTAACTCTTGTCAAGACGCTGGCACCAGCAAGTTTGTGGGAATTCTCTACATACAGGCTTTCTTTTACCTCCATTTCTACCCTTCTTTGTGTAACAACTGTTCCAATTCTTAATTCATGCTCATATGGGGGACCAGGTATAACTCCCAACCTGCTAAAATTTTTGTTCTCTAAAACAAAGAATGAATTCTAGCAACAATGGAGCTTAAGAGTAGGAAAAGTTTATTGAGAAAGAAAGCTTCTGCCTAAGAGGAACAGAAGAGGGACTGGAAAGTACATGACCCGGGGCCCTATTTCCCAAGTGATATTCATGGAGCGAAGCCATCAGGTGAGGTAAGTTTAAAGTGGGGCCAACCAATAAGATTTAAAAAGTGGACAAAACTATGGTTGACTAATAAGATTAATATTGATGAAAGGGGAATTCAATGGAAAAGCAAATCATGTAACTATCTATAAGGATTTCCAGTTGGGAATCTTTCCTGGGAGGAGGGGCCAAGGCCCTGTTGCCTTTTTTCCATCCCCAGGGGATTGATACCTATTTAGAATATCAGTCACTATTAGTTAACCTATGTGGATGTGGTAGCCTCTCTTCTTTCACAATGCTAAAAGCGTCTCCATTGTCCTCCAGGGTTGGCTCCTTGATTACCTTTAAAACTGGCTCCTGGAGGACCAGCCCTATTTATTTGCCTACAGGGCATCTAACTAGCTTATCTACCTACAGTATCAACCCTCTGAAGAAATACCCCTAACCCCAATAAGGGGGCTTTGGGCAAAGATCATTTGGCCACTTTCAGCTGAAGAGAGTCGTAGTTGTAATTGGTAGTCAGGGTTACTCTATAGAGGGTCTATCTAAAGGCCCTCGTTAGGCTCCAGCCATTGTTATCTTGGGTAGGTGTACAGGCGTGAGTCGGGAAGACAAAAAATCAAAGAGACAGTTAACATATGAGCCGAGCCAAAGAGTAAAGTTAGCAGGATTGCTGTGGACGTAATCAACAACTGTTTCCACCAGGAGGAACCAGTAGCCTCTCACAAAGAGGATAAGGAGAAAGTCCAGGGTGCTTTAGCCTATGTGTGGAGAATTACCTGTTTGCAATCATATCTTTTATCCTTATTGTTGTTTTCTCTTCTGGTATAAAGATGGCAGGATTCAAGGAGGAACATGTCTTATTTGAACAGCTGGTCTTTCTAGGAGTAGAGCCTGGTATTTAAGAAGCTGGTTATCTGATAGCCATAAACTCCCTTTGGATGAGAGCAGCCCTGCCACATTGTGAGGTGTGTATATAATGAGAACTTTGCCTAGAGTCAGCTTGGATGCCTAAGAGAGCTACTGCAGCTACAGCTCTGAGGCATGCCAGCCATCCCTTGGCTACAAGGTCTAACTGGCTTAGGGTACCCTACAGGCTGTTGAGCAGGTCCTAATTTGCGTAAGCACTCCCAAAACCTTACTCTGCCTTTTATCAACATACAAAGTAAACCTGTGTCCTATGGGCAAGCTCAGTGTAGGGGCATTATAAATCTTGTTTAAGCTTTTGAAAAGCAATTTTACAATAAGATTCCCAGGTTAAAATGTGGGTATCAACCTTTTTACATAGGCTGGTAGCATGGTTGCACAATTTTACCATTTCCTTCTATCTAAGGGTTACAGAAGCCCATAATTCTTGGGAACCCCCTTAGCTGTTTTAGAGCTCTAAGCTGTGGGAAGGAAAGAATTGGTTTAATTCTTTCTTTTTTTAGTCTCTGAGTTTCTTTAGGTATAATAAGGCCCAAATATTTTATCTCAAGCCTACAAAGTTGTGCCTTAGATTTAGAAACCTTATAACTGCTTTTTGATAGAAAATTTAGCAGAGCACAGATGCCTTGGCTAGAAAGTTCTTTTGAGGGGCACATACCAGTACATCATCTACAGGTCATCAGACTGTGATCTGGGAACATTCACAACGTACCACATCATGGGAAAGCACTTGCCCAAATAGGTTAGGACTGTCTCTGAATCCTTGAGGGAGAAGAGTCCAGCTGAGAGGCCTGGTCATGAAGGTTTTAAAAGCAAAAAGGAACCGGGAATCTGTATGTAAAGGAATAGTAAATAAAGCATCTTTTAAAACCAGTAGTGAAAAAGAACTAGCATCTCCTGGGATCTAAGAGAGATCAGTGTACAGATTAGGCACCAAGTGGTAGATTGTCACCACTGCCTCATTTATTAACCTAAGGTCCTGTGACAGCATTTATTCTCCATTGAGTTTCTGAATCCCCAATATTGGAGTGTTACCTGGGCTATTACAAACTTTAAGCAAACCTTGTGTTCTTAAGTTGTCAGTTATGACAATAATCCTTTTTTTACTTCAGGCCTTAGAGGGTATTGTCTCTGGTGAGGAGAAATAGTAGGATCCTTGAGATATATTTGTATTGGAGCAGCTTTTATTGCTCTGCCTATTCTGCCTTCAGTTGCCCATACTTCAGGATTTGATTGATTGATTGATTGATTGATTTCAAGGGGAAGACAGGTATTTGACCTGGGTGCATACATATGATAATATAACAAGATAAGATATCTTGCCCAAGAAGAGAAAGTGGACTTTTAGGCATAATTTAAAAGGAATGGGTGAAGAGAAAGCCATCCCAGTTATGGCCTAAGGGTTGTGAGAAATAATGAGTTACCTCCTCTCTAGTGACTCCTCTCACTGACATTCGGAGGCTGGAAGGAAGGCCAGGGTTAGAGAGAAGAGCGGAGAGACAAGCACTAGTGTCCAGCAGTAGGCTTTCTTCCTTTCCCTGTATAGTCATGATTACCCAGGGCTCCTCCGGGGAGATGACAGTCAAGCCAGAGGCCAGAGGGACAAGGCACAGAATGCCCTGGGGTCCTTCAGTCTTGTTGGATCAGCCGGCAGGATAGATGTGAGCTCTGGAGCCTTCGCCCCAAGGGCAGTCCCCAACCCAGTGGTCATCTTTGCAAATAGGGCACGGTCTAGGGGCCTCTTATAGTTCTTTCTGAGGTGGTCTGGCTTTTTGCAGCAATAGCAGGTGGGCTGAGTTGTTAGACCCTTTTCAGAGCCCCAAGAATCAGACCTAGAGTCTATTTTTCTTTTAGGCGGGGTCTCACTTTGTAGCTCAAGCTGGCCCTGAACTCATTATGTAGCACAAATTAGCTTCGAATTCACAACAATCCTCCTGCCTCTGCCTTTGCCTCCCAAGTGGTGGAATTACAACTGTAAGCCACCATGCCCTGCAAGTCTATTTTTCTAGTAGGTGCTGCTAAGGCTGTTGCTTTCTCTTGGTTCCTCTGTTGTTTGTCTCTGACCTCCTCTTGAGCTCTATTATAAAATCTTGAGGAGACGATTCTCATTAAAGTCTCAAGTGAGCTATCTGGATCAGAAGCCATCTTTTGTAACTTTTCATTTTTATTTGTTTTTATTTTTATTTTTTGAGACAGGGTCTCACTTTGTAGTTCAGGCTGGCCCTGAGCTCACTATGGAGCTCAGGCAAGCCTGGAACTCAGCAATCCTCCTGCCTCTGCCTCCCAAGTGCTGGGATTACAGGTTTGAGCCACCAAACCCAGCATTTGTGGTATGTGGTACTGATTGCTGGGGGCATGAGTCACCACACCCAGTACTGTTGTATGTGGTTACAGGGGATTGAACCAGGGACCTTATGCTTGCTAGGCAGCACTAGAACCACTGAGCTAAATCTCTGGCCCCTGTAACGTTTTATTTTTAATATTTTGGGCAGAGTGAGTAATAAATTTATCATTATGAATATCTTTCCTTCTACCTAGTCAGGAGCTAGGGATGTATGTTTTACTAATGATCTTGTGTAAGTGATCTAAGAGGGCAGGGGGATGTTCTTTTTCCTCCTGAAGAACAGTAGATAAAATAATTGATGGGCTTATTTTTAGTCCTTCTTAGGCCTCAATAATGTAGACTGTAGAGGCTTTTTATACCATTCTCCTATAAGGTTGATAGGCCACTGGGACTCCTAATAGGGACTCTGGGCTCTTAATAGGAATCTCTGGTTCCTCTGTCTTTCACTTGGAAGTGAAATGTAAATAATATGGTATTCAATATGGTATTCAACTTTAATGGCAGTTTGTATTATTGCTTGTACCTTATTAGAAGTCAGAGTTTGATTAAAAATTAACATAAACATTACATCTTTTAAGTCTAGTTCAAAGACTTGAGTGAATCCCCTAGGGACAACAACATACTTATCAGGATCATCCGCAAACTTCCTTAGATCTTGTTTGATCTGTTTGAGATCACTGAGTGAAAAAGGCATGTGAACACAACCTTGTCTGGCACCACTAGCTACTTCTTGTGAGGGATATTGTCCTAGAAGAGCTTGAACAAAGGGTGGATACAGCCCTGTAGAAGATTGAATTGTAGCTGATCTAGGAATCCCACCCCCCAGCACTAAAGGATAAGGTTTCTCAGGTTTCACAGGCCCAACAGGGAAAACTTTTGCTTCAGCTATAGTAGGTAGGGCTTCTGTAAGGGTCACCTTAGAGACCTCATCCTCTGATTTAGGAACAGTAGGTGCAATTTCGACTAAAGTAGCCTTGGGTACTTTGCCCTCAGGTTTCAAAAGATGGGTGGGGAAACCTCAGTGATAGGGGCCGGAGGGGTCTGGCTTTCCTGGGCTCACATTTACATTTTGAACACAGGGATTATTTCTTAATGCAAAGAAAAACCCATTTTTCCTCTCTTTTGCAATATGATTTTAGTTGTGAAATAGCATTATAATTAATACTTTGCTCTGTCTTCCACATTGGCTCTAGAGAGTAAGTAGGCCATGCGTGGGTGCAGAGAAGTATTAAACTGCTCTTTTTCAATATATGAGGATCGAACATTTTCCAGTGTTTAAGAATACATTTCAAAGGAGTGAGCAGCTCAAATATGGAGTTCTCCATCTGAAACAAGAGAAACAAAGTGGCGTCCCATAAATCCCAGCTTGTTTGCTGTGTCCCTAGGGCATCCTCAGGGCACCCTCAAGGTTTATTCCACTCTGGGCAGGTAGCTACTGACTGGAGAGAGACCCAGAAAATGAAACCAGACTGAACTGTCCACCCTTTACCAGTACGCATGGTCTTATTTTCCCCTGGGAACTCACATCCTTACTCCAGTAAGCACTTCCAGGTAAAAGGAACAAAGGGAAAGAAGTCATCTGAGTTTATCCCCCTTGTTTTATGCCCAATTTAAGGTGCATCTTAGACTGTCCTCCACCCAGTGTCGACGTCAGTGAACTGGAGGTGCAAGTATTGCCAGGAAACCAAGAAATCTAAACCACTGCCTTCTAGTTTTTTGAAGGAGAGGAAAATAGGTTAACAGTCAAGTTAGGATACTTTTTGTAAAACAGATCAAATTTAGAGACAGTCAGATATTTTGTCTTGGGCCCTGGGCTGAGGAAGCTCGGAGACATTTTTCTTGTCTGTCCAGTCATTTAGGTAAAGTTCGGTTGAGGCTGCTGGACCGAGGGAGTGATCTGATCAGACCGAAGTCTGTCATGCACCAGCGCTGAACGACAGACTTATGTCCTCAGATGCTCAAGCCTGGACATGTGTTGGTGGCCCCTACAGGTCCATCTTAAACTCACAGATTAAACTTATCTTCATGTTTTAGTTGCTAAAATCCACATACTAGTTAAGGCACCCTTATCTACTTCCCATGTGTGTATGAAGGAAGAGAAAAGCTGGCTAAAGTCTTATATGTCATGTAAAAACACATATGCAAGCCATCAACTGATGGCTATTTTATTAAGACAAAACAACTGTTACAAGTTTTCTTAGGTTGACAGACTGAAAGGGTGGCCTGTCTACAAAGGATTTTAAACTCCCAACCAGCTGGAAAAAAGTTTGAGGGGAGTTTTTAACTTGGTAGCAGAGAGAAAAAGTGCAAAGTTTAACTATTCAAATGTATAAAAATTATCATGTAGCGCTCTATAAATTTGTAGTCAAAGTTCTAAAGTCCATAATCTATCAGAAAATATTTTTTTCTCTTACACACAGAAATGATAGAGACCATGTCAATGGTGGGGTTCAGGTAGTTTTCATCTATCAAAGATTTGCTCTTTTACATCCCACACAGGGTCCTAACTTGCAGGGAGAGAAAGAGATCCAAACCTGTAGCTCAGCTCATACAGGAGGCTTGGGGAAGGGCTCTGATAACATTGTATTTCACATCACTTTGAGACAGAGGATTTCTGGTGATCACTGACTTTCCCTTTTAGCTCACTGAGGAGCCCAGAGAGGGATGAGAAGTGGAGATTTTTCTGGTGACTACTCAGAGGGCTGTCAGGAGCTACTTTCTTTGGAGAGACCTTCGGATATCCAACAGAGAGTGGACTTGGCCATGACTCCTCTGCTGTCACCTTAATTTCCACTAGTTCCACAGATACATAGAAGGAGTCTAAAGGCTTGGGTGTATCAAAAGTGATACTTAAACTAATACCTAAAGAGAAGATATCAGCATGATAGAAAAGGAGGAGGTAGACTCCAGGAAGAGGATTCAGTGCTCTGTGAGTAAGTGCAGAACTTGGGGAAACACAATGAATGGAACATAAAATTTCACTACGGGACTGATGAGAAGCAAGGCAGGTAGGGGGCCACGAAGGACTAATGTGTCATGTTAAGGGCTTTAGCTTTTATTTTAAGGACAGTGAGGAATAAGATTATAAGAAGCAGAAGAAAAATAATCCTGGTCCTAGTAGGGGATGGATGAGAGAGGGCAAAATTAGAGGTAAAACAACACCAGTATCAGATTCCACTTCACAGTTGGCAGGAACTTGACCCCAAAGCTCCAGTTGCATAAAGAAGTGAATGGGTGGCAGGATGGATTAAGAAACAAGATTCAACAATATGTTGTATACAAGAAACACACTTATTCAGAGAGAAATCCATTGACTGAACATAAAAGTATGGAAAACAATTTTCCACGCAATAAGAAACTGCAAAAAAGCAGGAGTGGCTATCTTATTTGCAGAAAAAGTAGATTTCAAACCAAAACCTAATTAAGGGAGACAAAGAAGGTAATTAAGGTAGACATTACATCCTTGTACAGAGAACAATCCAAGTTGAAGAAATGACATCCATAAATATTTATGCACCAAGTTCTAGTGTATCTGATTATATAAAACAAATATTAATAGTCATGAAAAGCCTGATGAGCACTAATACAATAGTAGTAGAGAATCTCAATATTCCACTGATGCAAATAGACAGATCAACTGGACAAAAATCAATCATGAAGTACTTGACCTGAAGCAAACTTTTGAATAAATAGGCTCAATAGATGTCTACAAAGTATTTCACCCTCACAAAGTCAGAATATACTTTCTTCCCAGCTGCCCACAGGTCATTCTCCAAAATAGACTACATGCTAATTCATAGAGCATGTTTAAGTAAATACAAAGGAATTGAAGGATCCCCTATATACTGTGAGACCTTAGAGCCTCGAAATTGGAGATCAATAGCAAAATAAATTCCAAGAACCTCACAAACACTTGTAAATTGAACAACACTCTCCTGAGCAACCAATGGGTCATGAAGAAACTAAACAGTTTCTACAATTAAATGATAATGCCAACACAACATACAAGAAACTATGGAACACAATGAAAGCAGTTCTATGAGGGAAATTCATAGCAGTGAATACCATACTAGGAAAACAGAGCAAGCTCAAATAAAGAACCTAATACCAAACCCCAAGCTACTAGAAAAAGGGGCCAAGATAAACCCAAAGGTCATACAAAGGAGAAGATTATAAAGATTAAAACAAAAATTAATGCAATGGAGACTAAAAGAACGATACAAAAAAATCAACAAATTGAAGAGTTAGTTCTTTGAAAGAATAAACAAAATTAACAAACCCTTGGCAAGCCTTATCAAACAAAGAAAAGAAAAGGCTCAGATCCATGCAATCAGGAGTGAAACGAGGGAAATCATCACCGATCCAGCAGAAGTCCAGAGGATAATAAACACCTACTTTGAGAACCTCTATTCCAATAAGCAGAAAAACACAAAAGAAATGGGTAGATCCCTAGACACATATGAACTTTCAAAGTTGAACAAAGAAGATATAAATATACTAAATGCCCCAATATCAATATGTGAAATTGAAAATGCAATTTAAAACCTACTGACGCCGGGTGTGGGGGCTCACGCCTGTAATTCCAGCAGTCGGGAGGCAGAGGCAGGAGGATTGCTGAGTTCGAGGCTTGCCTGGGTTACATAGTGAGCTCAGGGCCAGCCTGAACTACAAAGTGAGACCCTGCCCCCCCCCAAAAAAAAAACCCTACTGGCAAAGAAAGTCCTGGTCCTGATGGCTGTATTGCTGTTTTCTACAAGACTTTTAGAGAAGAGTGAATGCCACTGTTTCTAAAACTCTTTAATGAATTCAAAAGGGAAGCAATACTTCTCATTTGTGGAAGCAACAATTACCTTGATTCCAAAAGCAGACAAAGACCCAACTAAAAAAGAGAACTACTGGACAATCTCCCTAATGAAAATATATACAAAAATCCTCAGTAAGATACTGGCAAACAGAATACAGAGGATCATCAAGAAGATCATACACCCTAAACAAGTTGGATTCATCCCAGGGATGCAGGATGTTTCAACATATGTAAATCAATAAATGTAATACACTATATTAACAAAGTCAAGGACAAAAACCAAATGGTCATCTCAGTAGATGCAGAAAAAAGTGTTCAACAAACTCCAACACCCATGCATGATTAAAACCCTACAGAGAATCTAAATAGATGGACTTTATCTCAACCTGACAAAAGGTATTTGTGATAAAAGACAACGGCCAGCATCATAATAAATGATCAAAACCTGAAACCTTTCATGCTAAGATCAAGAGTAATACAAGCATGTCCATTATCACCACTCCTGTTCATACAGTGTAGGAAACATTAGCCATATCAATTAGACAAGAAAAAGAAATAAATGTAGGCAAAGAATTTAAACTGTCATCATTGCCTGATGACCTGCTACTCTTTACAAAAGACCCCAAAAACTATACTAAAAGATTTATAGGCTTAATTACTAGATTCAATAAAGTAGTTGGATAGAAGATCAACTATCAAAAATCAGTAGCCTTTTGTGGGTGGGCAGGGATGTGGGTAAAAATGAGAATTAACTTGTGTCATATACTGGTACAAATTCCCCAATGTTATGTGTGATTGTGAGATGTATATAAAATGTACCAAAAAAGAATTTAATTTAAAAAATCAATAGCCTGTTTATATATGAACAACAGATTCACAGAAAGATATTGAAAGAAACCATTCCTGTCATATTAGCATCCACCTAGAAATTACTCTAACAAAAGAAGTAAAGGACCTCTACTCTGAAAGCTACAGCACTCTAAAAAAAAGATATTAAATAGGGTATCAGAAAATAGAAAGGCATCCCTTGTTTCTGGGTAGAAAGAACCAATACACTGAAAATGGCCATACTTCCAAAACTGTTATATAGATTTAATGTAATCCTGATTGAATTCCCAACAGCATATTTTACATAACTATAGAAAATGTTCCACAACTTCATCTGGAACCAGAAGAGCCCTAGAATAGCAATAGCAATTCTTGACAACAAAGATAAGGCAGGGGGTATGACAATCCCCAATTTGAAACCATACTGCAAAGCTATTATGATAAAAACATCATGGTACTGGCAAAGAAACAGAGTTAGTGATCAATGGAACAGATTAGAAGACACATAAACAACTCCAGATATACTGTACCACTTCATCTTCAACAAAGGAGCCAAACATCCTCACTGGAGGAAAGATATCCTTTTTAATAAATAGTGCTAGAAATTTGGGCATCAACTTGCTAAAGATTAAAACTAGATCTATATATCTAACCATGCACTAAACTAAAATCAAAATGGATTAAAATCTGAATATTAAAACAGAAATACTAAATCTACTGGAGGAGAGGCTAGTAGAATTATTGAAAACACTGACATAGGAAAATACTTCTTGGGCTGGGGATTTAGCCAAGTGTTACCAGGCCTACCTTGCAAGCACAAGGGCTGGAGTTCAATCCCTGGTATTGAAAAAAAAAAAAAAAAGACTTCATGAACAAAACTGCAGCCCCATGTGAACTAGCACAAAGAATCAAGAACTGAGATTTAGTCCCATTAAAAAGCTTCTTCAGAACAAGAAAATACACTAACAGAGTGAAGAGACAACCCACAATGTGGGAAAAGTTTTCACTAGCTGTTCCTCAGACAAAGGACTACTATCTAGAGTACACAAAGAACTTGACAGTAGATATCAAAAATTTGAAAAAATCATTTTTATTAACAAATTTTGGTCAAAAATTTTATATAGGTTTTCAAGTATAAAACACAAGATAAAGAATTCTGTTATAGAAGCATATTTATATTTCTCAATTTGAAGATTTCTACATTCACTTTTAATTGTCCAAAATGGTGTAATTTACTTTGTTCTCATTCTTATAGAAAGAAAATGGTGCCAGCAGGTACTGTACACTAAATCCCTAATTTTTCTCACTGTGCTATACAAATATTGTTATTTTCTATGTTTGAAAATACACTAGTATAGGTAATTTTTCCTTAATTATGTGTTTTGTTACAAAATATCTTCCAGTTTAATTATAGGCAAAATGTTTAAACACTTGTCTTAATGTGGAGCTTCTGTTACCCACAGCAAAACAAACTGGTAAATCTACATGATGACCGGAAAATGTAAAAAGGAAGTGATGTATTTTAATGTGTATTAGTATATGTTTGTAGTACATAATGATTGCACCCTTCATGGGGAGTTGGTACAGCTACTTCCTAATTCCTATGAGGTCACTGTCGCTATCCTGAACCTAGACTTTCTGCATCTCTTGGTGTGCTTCCCAATTATGAAAGACCTGTCTCTCTGTCTCTATTATCTTTTATTTTCCCATTAATTTATTTATACTTTGAGATTATTCATAAGAGAAACCACGCAATATTTAAGCTTGTGTGTCTGACTTATTTCACTGAACATTCTGATCTACAAGTGCTCTTTTCTTTTTAAGAAGTCCCACCTTTTGCTCACACTGGTCTCAAACTCTTGAGTTCAAGGGATCTTCTTGCTTCAGCCTTTCAAGTAGCTGGGACTGTAGAAACAAAACCATCATCACCCCTCTCATGCCACTTAAAATTTCAGAATATTATTATGTAGGGCTAGAAATCATCTTTGTCTTAACATGAATGTTTATGTATTAATTTCACAATAAGTCATTAAGTATATTATTCATTGCTCATGTAGGTACATATTTTATTTCACAGTAAGAAAAGAATTAAGTTTTAGTTTTTAGGGCTGAGGATTTGCCTCAGTGGCAGAGTGTTTACCTAGCATACATAAAGCCCTGAGTTCAATCCTCAGTATCACAAATTCCTTGTCCTCAGGCTAAAAAATATGGCAATCTATAGGAACATATGCTTGTATCTTGTTCATACTTCCCTTGCTCTTATTAGTCTCCAAGAAAATCTAATAAGCAATTAGCTACATTGCTAGGCAATGGTGAGCAGTCATGAAAAGGCATGACATTCACTTAATAACTCATAACAAAAACATAGTCCTGCCTAGTTTCTGGATTATCTGGTATTCTGTATAATAAATCATGTCATAAAAATGCACAAAACCAACTTAAGGATGATCATGTCCTTCTCTAATTCATGATGCAAAATATGTGGACGGATGTATTAGTCAGCTTTTCCATCCCTGGGACACAATCCTGGACACGCAAAACCTAAAGGATGAATTCAGGGAATTTGGTCCAGTCTGTGGATCGACTGACTCCAAGGAGAAAGCATCATGGCCGAAGGGCATTATGGAATGAAGATGCTTAGTTCATGATGGCCAAGAAGCAGAACAAGGCAACACTACCAGACAGGAGATGAGGGAACAGATATAGTTCCCAAGGGCAGGCCTTCGCAGCCCCCCAGACACTCCCAGCCGTGCGCTTTACCAATTTCCTGGGGGGCTCCCAAGCCAGCTGTGATGACATAATCAAGTTTAACAACCACAGTGGGCCTGAATCCACATAGGAAGACAGGACTAACCACTGACGTGAGAAAGCTAGGATGGATTCTAAATATTTTTATATCCCTATAAATGCAAAATTCATCCCATCTGCATCTCAGAAATTCTCTGAAACAATACTGGGTAAAATTATCCAATTTCCATGTACATTGTGTTTACAGTATTGATATGGATACTGTCTTCTTTCTGTGAGAATTTCAGTTATCCTGTTATTAGGTAACTGTTTACTTCAGGCCTCTATGTTGCTCCACTTAAGACAAATCTTTCACTACTGAGATGCTGACCTTATTTCCCAGACACTGCCAACCTGATTTAGTGGAACAATAATAAGAAACAAACAAACACGTTCCTGCTCTGGCTGTATCTACTGTTATTAAGCATTCGCCACAGGTTCCCTTTGCCTTGCTAATGCAAAATTAGCATCTGTCTGCTGTGGGAATGAAACACCCTGGAGAACTTGAGGCCACAGCTCAGAGTGAAGCATGAAAAAAGAAGAGAGTTCGCCCACCCATCACCATCCATACACAGATTTACAGGGCAGACAATGTAGCTGTCAATTTGGGCCCCTGCCACAGCATCTCACATGAGAGTAACATTATTGCAAAACATTTATGCTCATCAGATGGCTTATTAAATTTGGCATTTATTTTTGCAAAGATGTTCTACATTGGGAGATAGCAGTTTAATTCACATTTCCGCAAATACGGAGGCAAACAGAGAACTAACACTTGTGAACCTCAACCTCCACCTAATCCTGTCCTATTTGCTTCTCCTAAACAAGTCCCTTACTTCCTTTTCCCCCAACTGTTCTCAAACCTTTCTTTCCAACACTCTCCTTCTTCTATTTCTCTAGACCAGAGTGCGCCCCCCTGCGGTTGGGAGTTTAAAAAAAAAAGAGAAATTTTATCAGAAGCAACACGCTGTTTCATTTTTTTCCTCCCTGAAATTTTACTTTTAGGAGTCTTTAGTACAACACGCTCCGGTGAGCACACAGTCGCCATTGTGAACCTAACCACCCACCTCCGACGGTCACTTTCCTATTTTGATAGTCAAAGGAGGGGAAAGGAAAGGGTCCAAAGGGAAACAGCTGGGAGCTGGCCAGCTTCAGAACTGCCGAGATCTTCGGCGAATAGAAGGAAGGGCAGTTTCGGGCTCGCGGACGCGGGTCGCTGTCCAGACCCCGGTGCTGAACATCAGATGCTGCGGTATCTCCTGTAGGCGTCAACCGCTCAAATTCCCCATAGGTTCTGCCCTGAGCTCATTTCTCTTGGTTGGAGCAAGGGGTTCATCTAGACGTTCACTGGCTCCCTTTGCACTGGAAAACGCTCTCCCAGAAAGACACGTTGTGCATTTTATAGAGGAGTCGTGGCACAGCTGTAGTTAGGGCCAAAGCGAAGAGCTCTAATGTGGGAAACAAGGAAACTTCAGGGTCGAGAAAACCTGTTCTTTCCTTTCCTGAGAACAGCATTTGAGATCCAGGTTCCCCTTCGCTAGGTAGATTAAAAAAATATATTTTTTTACTTTTAGAAATCCTTAAATTGTTCTTTTTTTTTTTTTTTCTTCCTGTTTTAGCATTGTAATAGTGGTGGTAGTATTTGGCTCTGCGCTGGCTGGAGCGGAATTTTAGACATTGTTTTACTGAAGTTAAGAAATGGGATATCAGCAAATAAGTGTATTAACTTTCATTTTTAGAAAGGCTGCTTTAAAACTGTCTAGGAGACGTGCTCATTTTCTTAGCATTTGGCCCACTTTCCCACCCCGCCCCCACCTCTGTCCGATTCGAAAGATCTAAGAGCCCTGTTTTCTGTTGCAGGTTCTGACACCCAAAGGGTATGGCAGAAAGCTAACTCCCACTTTCCACCTTGCCCCAAACACATTCATGCGCTGGAGAAGGGATGACAAAATACGTACAAAGAAAATGGATGGGACGGAGGGAGAGAGCGGGCCTTTGGGTCGGGACGGTCACACTCAAAGGGGGCGCTTCTCCCTGAGAAGTGAAGACGTTGCTCCCAGCTACAGGCAGGGAGCAGGATAAACTGATCCCAGCAAACGGCTTCTTCCTTTTCCTAATCCCTCGCTGCTTATTTTAGCCGCTTCTCCGCCCCGCCGGGAATACCGTCCAGATCTTAGTCCAGGTAGATCTGACGTCAAGAGATGGCTTTCGTCGATTTGACGTGTAAACACTCATTTCCATTCTGGCTGGGAAGGGCTGGGCTCCACTCCGCCGGGAGAGCGAAGCGCTTCACTGAGCACTCGCCGCCGCCCGGCCTCTGCTCGCGCGCCTCCCGTCTCTTCGCCGAGCGAGCGGGAGCCCGGAGTGATTCAGAGGCCGAGGAGGGGAAGGTCGAGGCTGCTGCCCTTGCTCCTGTATTGCTTCTTTTCCCTCGCCGCTCTCCACTCGTGTACGACGGAGTGCGCGGAGCCATGGGGCGCAGAGCCTGGAGTCTGCAGTGCACCGCTGTCGCTCTCTTTTGCGCTTGGTGTGCGCTGAACAGCGTAAAAGCCAAGAGGCAGTTTGTCAATGAATGGGCGGCGGAGGTCCCCGGGGGGCCGGAAGCGGCCTCGGCCATAGCCGAGGAGCTGGGCTACGACCTTTTGGGTCAGGTAAGAGTTTGCACTTTCAAGAAACTTTGTGGGGCTCGAGGGAGATGGTGGAGCTGGAGCGCGGTCTCCAAGTGGGTGCCCCAGGTTCCGCTGTGCTGCGCCCGCTGTGGCGAAGAGCGCGGAGCTGCTCCAGCCCTCGCCCCCGGCGCGCTCGAGGAGGGAGAAGCCTGGCATTATTTACTATTTGGGTTGGGCGCAGCCGGGCGCGAGGATGCCGCTGCAGCTGGGGAGAGCGCCCGCTCGCTGGTGACCGCTCTAGTGCTGCAATCCGTTCCCGCGCACTTTGGAAGAAAAATCCTTCCCCGCTCGTTCGGGGAACTTGAGATGCACGCAGGCTCACCCAGCCCAGCGCCCCGGGGAGGGGGAGTGCGCTCAGCCCCTCGGGACTCGGGCGGGCTGCGTCAAGAGCCGGCCCCTTGCGTCCTTTCAATATGGCAGCATCAAAGCCAAGTCTGGGCGGGCAGGCCGGCTCGGGGCTGCTCGCCCGCGGCGCTGGGGGCGCGCCTGCTCGGAGTGCTGGGAGAGCGCCAGCCGTGGGACTCGCGCCTCGGGGGCTGGGGGTCCGCAGAGTGGCCCGAGAAGCTGGCGGGAGCCGAGGTGGGTGAAAAAGGCGGGAGGGTCTCTGCTTCCCCGGGAAGCCCCAGGGTTTTCACCGCGAACTTGTGAAGTCCAAGCTTCGTGACTTTGCTTGGCCAGGAGCCCCTCAGGGCCCAGGGGCCGAACTGCGGGGGAAGGGTCTATTCGCCTGCCTCTTTTAAGTGCGTAGTCGCTTCCTGGGGGAAAGTGCTGCTGGTCCGAGTGGGGCCGGATGACCAGCCAGCTGGGGAGAGGGGGACCCAAAGGCCCGGAGAGGGAGCTTGCTGGGCGGAGCGATTCCAAGACCCCTGGGGGCGTGACTGCCAACCTGGATCTTTAAGTAGATTCAACCCTCACCCAGCCTTGGAAGTTGGTCGGTTTCGCAGCGGGGGTGGAGGGAGTTGTAAAACATTTTGGCGCGTTTCTTTTCTGGAGGTGGTGACTGAGACGCAGTTGAAGTCATGGATGAGTAATCAGCGTGGGCGTTGGCGATTCCATAGATCGAATCCGCTGGGGAACACGCCTTCTCTTGATAGAGCCTTCATTCTTCAACTTAGTGAGCCAAACTGTCTGAAATGCCAGGCAGGAAAGTCAATACCTAAATCGACTTTCCAGCGTCCTCGTAGCTGACTGACTTCTTGCTTTGTTTGCCGGCCCTTTGCTGGGTGCCACGCTCCGTGTTAGAGGCTGAGGAATAAAAGGAGGAAGAGAAATACTCACAGGAATTTAAAAAAATCTGGAGGAGACTGGTTTAGAAACAAATCATTGTGGATGAATGCTGTTTGTGTAACAGAAGTTGTGCTTGGAGTCTCAATACTGTATTTCTCGACCGACGGAAAGAAGGTGGAAAGGAATTTGGGAGGAGTGAAAGACTACTCGAAGGAGTAACTGGCACAGGGTTTAGGAAGAAGAGTCAGAGGTTGCCAGGAGAACAGGACGAGATTGGAAAACGCATTCCAGGCACGGAAAACAGCTTGAGGGAAAACAGAGAGTTCTGAACAGCTTAGCTCTAAGTCTGGCAACTGCAGACAAATGTTGGGAATTCGGGAGGGGGGAGCAAAATGAGTCACAGACGGAAATGCCTTGATACATACTATGAGCACCATGGAAATCTTGTGTGTCCTATTGGGAGAAAAACAGGATTTAGTTCTATGTCCACTGGACAGCTGCCGGAAGGCTGGAAAATGTGTAGCAGGAAATTGAAAGAGAAAATGAAAAACCGTTCTTTGTCTCACCTGTTACCCTGAGCCTCAGACACACATCCAAACTCGAACCACTCAACATGGGAATTACTTTCCAAGACAATAAATTATAAATCTAAAGAGTAAAAAACAACAAATCGATGTTTTTGTTAGGAACCTTGTGGTATGGGTGGCTAGTCACAAGGATCATTTTTAAATAGCGGGGGAACCTCTTATATTTGCATATGATTTGCAGTCAAGTCTTTACTATTCTAAAATATCAGCTTCAGGATAAAATTAAGATTAAAGTGAGACAAGAAGCCAAAGCAGTTGACAGAACAGAGATGGAAATCTACGATCTTTTCCTACAGCTTCTGATCTTTCTCTTCATATCCAGACATAGCTCATAGCAAGCAGATCTGTTACTAAGGTTTAGTTTTGGAGCTGAATCTAAGCATCTTTATTAAAATTTCTCAGTTGATGAGAACCCCCAATTTAAAAGAATGTACTTCTTCTGAAATAAAGTGGCATCAATTGCTTTTAATTTTAAAAATCCAGGGCATCTAGAAAATTTGGCAACTTCAAATTTAGTACTATTTTGTGTAAATGAAAACTAGCTTTAAAATAATGAATATAGTTCTAAATGGACCAAAATTAATGATGATTACCCAGAGAAGTATACACATGCTAATGTGGAGCACCTGTCCAAACGTGGCGTGATTTTGCTTGAAAGCCTTGAACTAGTAGAAAATCAAGAGATCATTCCTGGTTGCTGATAATAATGATCACTTTAGATCCAATGGTTACATTTCATACCAACAATGACTTTTTATCTTGGTGTGACACTGGTCACTAGTGATACCAAAAATATTGGCTTGTTTTGCAGAAATAATTATTTTCTGGCAGGATACATTCAATTAAATGGGTTTTTCCTGAGAAACATCTATCTATATTTTATTTCCACTATAGAGTCACCGAGCCAGTTCTGTTAGAATGTGTAAAACAGAAGGATCACCAGTTTCCACGTACACCATAAACTGAAGTAATAATATCCTGAGAGTCATCTCAAAACCTCTAGCAGGGCCTTCTTCGTGAAGAGAAAAACTAACTTCTAGGAGCCAGGAATGGGCTTAATATAAGTTTGTTGTCTCTGTGGTAGTTGGTATTTAACTGGTCTATATATACTTCCTTGAGAATGTGAATTTTTATTTTAATATTTTTTACAGATTGGATCACTTGAAAATTACTATTTATTTAAACATAAAAATCATCCCCGAAGGTCTCGGAGAAGTGCCCCTCATATCACTAAGAGATTATCTGATGATGACCGTGTAAGTGTTATTTCTACCCTGACATATCTGTTTTCTTTGATATCTAAAAGAAGCAAATTATTTAGCAAATATGATGCTTTTTAAATATAATCATCATTGTTTAATGTATCTAGCTTCTTTCCATATGATTATAATTGCATATAGTAGTATATGATTATAATTGCATATATAATTGCAAAAGGTTGGATTGGATGGTTTAATCAATGAATGTTAACTATGTACGCATATACATTAATTATATAATATACAGGTATGTACATAGTAGTTTGATTTTGAATATTGAAAGGCAGTTGGTAGCATTAGTGAACATTTTGACAAGAAAACCAATAATCTTTTTCTGTGGAGGAGTATTAGGGATTGAATGTAGGGACTTAGCACTAAGCTACATCCTCAGACCATATTATTTTATTTTTCAAGTTTTGAAACAGAGTCTTTCTATGTTGCTAAGTTGCCCAGGTGGGGCTTGAATTTGGAATTCTCTTGCCTTGCCCTTCTAGTGTGCTGGGATTTATGGTTATGAACCACTATACCTGACCTCAGTAACCTTTTATTATGTTCTCATTATGTAACAAGCACTTCAATATAAATGTAGGGTGCCAGATAAATTTGATTTTGCTTTTGAAAACAATTCAATATAAGTTAAAAAACATCTTGATATTACAATACCAGAAATACATCAGTTTTTTTTTTTTTTTGAGACAGGGTCTCGCTTTGTAGTTCAGGCTGGCCCTGAGCTCACTATGTAGCCCAGGCAAGTCTGGAACTCAGCAATCCTCCTGCCTCTGCCTCCTGAGTGTTGGGTGATAGGCGTGAGCCACCATGCCCGGCACTGTGGTATGTGCTATTGATTGCTGGTGGGCGTGAGTCACCATGCCCAGCATTGTTACATCAGTATTTTTGAAAGCATTCTCAATTCATGTCTTCATGGGATAAATGTTTCCATAAGGGTTGTGTCATTTGATTCCAGTTCATAATTAGACAAAAGCAGGAAATGTCTAGAGTGGAATATAGGCAAATAGGGTGGAGACTATTTAATATAAGAGTGGGCATATTTTTGATATATTCATTTATTTTTGAAGCCTATTCACAGTCAGCAAATATATGAAAAGAATACGTTGACTATATGAAGAGTGCAGAAGTTTGCATATCACTGCTGCCTTTTCTCAAGACTGTGCATATTGGGAGAAATGTATCGAGGCTGGAGTAATATTTGTGTACATGTTTTCTGTTGCCTAGGACATCCCGGAGTATTATAGTGAGAAATACAAAGTACTTACCAACCTCTCAGAGAGCAGGGGAGAAAAAGTGACAAAAACGTGATACAACAGTTGAGAATATATGAAATTCATGAAATCTGTGAAAAAGTTTATTATTTATTTGTTACCCAAATGATAAAACTTTAGAAATAAGAAAAAGATAAATTATGAGGATAGCAAGTGCCTGGGATGTGGTCACCTGTATTCAATTGCATATGGACCAACCACCCTGGTGAATGTTGATGTATCAGGACCATGGAGAGCGAGCCTATCATAGCACTTGGGCACTGTGCTGAGCTCTTTGGGCCCTTTAGGGGGCCAACGGTAGAACTCCAAGTCAGAGGCCCTGAGCTTATTTTAAAAGTTTTCTTATCCAGTGATTAGTTTTTTCCTTTATTCAAACAAAGGCAGGTGGTTTATGGTATGTAGTCTCTGAAGAGCAGGGCACCTTCCAACACTCTGGCTAGCCTTATTCCTTGGCCAAGGCAAGAAAGATATATCCTTCTCTGACTAAGTTAATGCCCCGTATTAATGCACAAGGGAGCCACACCCTGTGACCTCCTTGTCACTTGCATAGGAATATAATGTACCTAACTATTCTCTTTACTCGAGTTATCTCATGAAAATGAGCAGACAACCCAGCTCTGCTCTTTAGTAGTTCATTTTGAGAGGAATCCCATAACATTATTTTAAAAGCTAAGCATTAACTTTCCAAGATTATCTCATAAAAAATAGTTTATGAACCCATATGAAAAATTAGCCCCCAAATAATTTTGTTTTAGGAAAAGTCCTGGAATCATTGAAGCTTCAGTGAAGGTTGGACTGGAAGATTTTTAATGTGATTTCCTGCTGAGAAGCATTATTTATGATCAAGTACATGTTGTCTATTATATACATAATTAGGAGATACCATCAATTTTCTCTATTCCAATTGGTCTGCTCTTCCAGAGATTACTATGCAATTTTGAATTTATTGTAACACTTTCATACAGTTGGATGTTTATCTGATCAGATGGCAGAATGTCTCTCTTTATATTCCTTTTTTCAAAATTGCCCTCAATTTTCATTTTATTGCTGTTTTTTGATGGAGGATAATATTCTTTCAAATCAGCCCTGTGAAATGGAGCAATAGTCTATCTTTATAAGGCTGCTAATGAAATTTCCAACTCTAAGTGACTCTTTTCCTATGAAGATTAGCTCTCTGGCACCCAGTTTCCAAAGACCTACTTACATGACAGGTGGTATATTCCTAGCATTGAGGTATTTTAAGCCAAAACAATTGAATTTAAAATACAAGCACTTTAAAAAGTAAATTATAGTGACTAATTGCAAGCTCTCCAGTCCCTTCCAGTGTTTATAATAGGTCTGCATTGTATTTTCTAATTGAAAATTCATGAGAATCTTGGTAGATAGTATGATTCTTTAGCTGTAAATTATTTTCCCAGTTTTTAATCTTGAATATGACTCATGAGGACTCTCACTCAACAATATCCTCTGTCCTTGCCCTGAACCTTTATTGTGTATATAACAAGAGAGAAACTGTATTTTAGGGAGGAAATCATCACTTGCCTAGAAAAATAAGAGCATAATGTTGTTTTGCTAATGGTTAAAACTGTAAAGGAGCCCCTCACTCTCTCGGGACCTTCAGTCTAATAGGATTGTACCATAAATGTAGACCAGGTAATTTTCATGTTGTCAGATCTCTGCATAATACATGAGACTGAATTGATGGCCAGTGTGCCCGCTCAGTAATGCTCATTCATCACCCCGGATATGTTCTTCAGATTAAATACTCTTAGGCAGGAAGCTAAATCAGAGGAGCAGGAGTTTTGAATTTGCAAAGATACAGCCCCATTCCTGGCTGGTGTAAGCTTTGAAATTTCTACCTCTTTCATGTAAAGAAAGAGAAATTGAGCCATACAAACACCATAATGGCAGTTCCTGTGTTTTGTGGACTCCTTCCATGAAAATGGACACGTTTTCAGCCACAAAACCCTGGATTTTCAGCACAAAAATGAATATGATGGCTCATTTTCTGGTGGAAGCAGGCTCAACTTTTACTTTCACTGAAACCACAGTGTAAATCATTTGAGGAAATCAACAGTGCACTGGCCATTTCCCCTCTCCCTAATAATACAGTTAACTGTAATAGAGACAATGCTCATCTCCTCACTGGGCAATCCCTTCTCACTCCACTGCCAGTTGGATCTGTGGTCAATCAAAAATACTGTGGGGCCACCTGAACTTTGATGGCAAGGCTAGTGAAATGAGAGAGAAGGAAACAATGGCCTAGAGAGTGCTACTTGGCTTTTGATTTTCTTGTGCTGAAAACTCTTCATAGGTGACATGGGCTGAACAACAGTATGAAAAAAAGAGGAGCAAACGCTCAGTTCTACAAGACTCAGTAGTAAATCTCTTCAATGATCCAATGTGGAATCAGCAATGGTACTTGGTAAGTATCAGCAGATACCTTGTGCACTGGGACCTGAATTGCTTGTATCACTATTTCATATTCAGGGTGACAGATCTCTCTCTCTCTCTCTCTCTCTCTCTCTCTCTCTCTCTCTCTCTCTCTCTCTCTCTCTCTCTCTCTCTCTCTCCCTCCCTCTCTCCCTCTCCCTCCCTCCCTCCCTTTCTCTGTCTATGTTTCTCTCTGTCTGTCTCTGTGTACATGGATGTGTGTGTCTCCCCTGCCCAATTTCTCTCTCCTAGCCTCTCTCTATCTTTCTCAATCTGTTCATTTCTCCAATCTTTCAAGCACTCTCAGTCTCTCCCCTGACACCCTCTTTTCCCTGTCTCCTCATTCAGCAGAGCACAGTAACATATTATCTAGAGATTAGGATTAGTAGAGCTTTCTTGATCTAGATGGGGAGGGTTAGGTGAAAGAGTTTGATATAGATCTTCATCTATTACAAAGTGGGTCTTATTGGTTCTTTGTTTTGCTTTTCATTGTTTTTCCTTTTACTTCTTAGGCTTATCTGAGATAAGTCCAAAAGAATTTTACCAGTTTAGAACTTCCAAAAGCAATGCTTTCAGTTAAAATCACTTTGGGTTAAATTTACTCTTGAGAACCTTTTAACTCATTCTGAGTATATGCAGCCTTGGATGGCAGTCTACGTGTTACAGGCAAGACACTCGGAACAGGGCTAAAGGAAGCCACACAAAGAAAGTCTTTTGGCAAATGTCTAGACTTGCAAACTGTGCTATATTTAAGAGATTTACCAAACCTTTGTTGTTTGAGAACTGCACTAAGAAATTACATGTTGCTGCTGGCCTGCTTCTGTTTCCATGTTAATACTCTCTAGTAATAATACAAGTTAATAGAAGGCTTTGCTCTTGATGCATATAACAAAAAATAATAAAATTTAATAAAAGATAAATTATCATGACAACCATAACCAAAAGGCTTAGACAGTTTCATTGAATAATGGATGGGTAAGGAGATCAGTTCCCATCCAAGAGAATCCTTTCCTCTTGTCCTTCTAAGAGATAATTGCTTGGTCATTGCAATGGATAATATTCATCAGTTAACACTTGTTGGGCATATAAAAACTGTAGTTAGTGTTCTATATGAATTATCTCATTTAATCTTCACTGGATAGGACAGTCACATGTGTATCCAGGGTGGTTCAAGTCGGTAGGAATGTGCTAACAACCACATTCCATAACTGCTCTGAAATTAACACAGAGGCCTTGTTCTAGCTTTGCCCAACAATTTATATGTGGCTCTAATCTCCTGTGATTCTCTGATCTCCTAAACTTTTCACTGGTATGGTGTATTCTTGCTCACTGCCCACCTTTTTATGCAGAATGCCAATGGGAGACATCACATTTGCTGATAGTTCTGATTGTTGTTACTCCTAAACTTCTCTTTGATTCCTTCACTCTATTACATCACCTGGATCTTGGAAATGTGCCTGTATCTATGTGTCCTTGTGGTCCAACTGTTTTCCTAGACAGTTCCAAACACTATAACTATATCACAATAATTATCCAGAAAGGACAACCCCCAATCCATCCATGGAAATAGCCAATTAGACTGCACTTCCTCCAACATGAAGCTGAACTGCTGCCTCTTCGGGGTTTCCTTCCTCACCACTATGCCTACACAATGAATCACCATAAAAGCACAACAGGGTAGGAGTCAGGAAGCTTCCAGGATACCGAACACATGGCAGTTTCCCAGAGGGTGGCTCATGACCAGAATATACAAAAGCTATCCATACATTTCTCACTCTATCAACTTTTCATCTATGTTCTGTGAAATATACTGTGGAATGTAACAGTAAACATTAAAAATAAAAACTCTTGATGAGACCACAATCTCCTTTTCAGCATTCCAGGTTCCGATTTTTCTTCTAGGAAAAAAAGTTATAAAACAACTATAAATGATCATGCATCAGAAGATGTAATGAGCACTCCATGTAGCAGTAGAGGCTGAGGGCTTTGGGGAAGATGAATACATAGAGCATCAAATAAAGCTTCAATACATGAAAAGCTGTGCATGTCATAAATGAAAGAAACTTGGAGACAAACTTCTTTTAATCCATGTAGTTCAAAGAGGTCTGGGATGATTCATCCTTTCAAGTGATTTCCCATTGGGACAATCAGGAGAAGAACAGGATTCTGTGATTCATTTTCCCCTAGCCTCAATTTTGTTCTTCATTTCACCTTACTGCCTTCTTCTAAGTAGTACAGTGAACCAAGGAGAATGGTGGGGGGCAAGGAACTATAGGTTGGAGCTTAAGTTCTCATTATGCAGCAAGCAAATCATGATTTTATCAGTGCTTATTTGTCTTTCTTTGCCAGCAAGATACCAGAATGACTGCAGCCTTGCCCAAGCTGGATCTTCATGTGATACCTGTTTGGCAAAAAGGCATTACAGGCAAAGGAATTGTTCTCACAGTACTGGATGATGGCTTGGAGTGGAATCACACAGACATTTATTCCAACTATGTGAGTCTGGGCTGTCTTGGGACTATGCTGTAAGGAGCTACCTATCAGATGTACAGTTTTTTTTTTTTAACATGTAAGGGGGATTTTGCTTTGATGTCAGCCCAGGGACAGCAGGCTAATGCTTTACTTCTTTTTTTACTCCCCTGTAAGTCCACAGAACTTGTTTGTGTACCAGTGGGCATTAAAAGAATTGAATGAGGTTCAGGATTATACAAAGTTGTGTGCATTGGGAAAGGTGGGGGAGTGGTTACCCACACTAATCAAATTGTTAGAAGCCCCTTGAGTCGACTGTGAACCATTCGGTGTTCAGGCCAACAAAACAATCACGTGATGTCTGAGGCCATGTTCAGTCTTCTCACGTCTCTTTGGTCAGAGTCTCTGACATGGTAAAATAACACGGGTGGGACTTGTTCCATGCAACTTCAAAGTGAATACCCCAGAGTGGATAAATGCCAAGCTGAAGAAAGGAAATATTTACTAGAAATGGGAAAGTAAATAACTGAGAGCTGTGCTTAATTGTTTATGATGTTCTCGTTGTAACATGAGCCCCATGGTTTGTCTTAGGTCTTTATGTGAGGGTGGTGCTTCACCAGAAGGGTTGCCCTCTATCTCCCTCATCCCTGCGCCGTACAGCATACTTCAGCCATACACAAAAACTGAAGAGTAAAGAAAACTTGAAGGAAAAGAAAGATGAGAAAAGACTAGTACAGGATAGAAACAAGGATTTACTGAAAGATATGGAAAAATTATAATAAAGAAGAGTACTACAAGAAGTATAAACAGTAGTGAATACAGGAGAGATGTTTTGAGTGAGCAATTTGTTTAGAAAATGGGAGGGTATCTGAAAGCTTGGCAGTAATTTCAAGTACATTCATTGTAATTAAATCACGTTTTTAATACACCTGAGAGGCCCCACCCTACAGGTACTTCTTGGCACATAGAGTTATAAGACAGATAAGTATGAAAGGGTCAGAATTAGCTCTATGCTTTTTGTAAAGTCGTTCAATTTCTCTAAGCCTCAATCTCATCTGAAAAATGAGGTGATTGTTTTCAATAAACTCTGCTATGTTCATCTTTGCTGCCTGCTTTTGGGTAGAATACATGTTCAGTGACTAACCTAGAAACTCAGAAATGCAAGCTTTTGACCTATCTAGCAGGCTGGGAAGAGGCAGTGATAGAGAGAGTTAAAGGTGCTGCTTTTTAAAAACGATGCTCCAGTGTTATTTTTGTTGTTTCTTTAGGACCCCGAGGCTAGCTATGATTTTAATGACAATGATCATGATCCGTTTCCCCGATACGATCCCACAAATGAGAACAAGTGAGTAAAAATGCATTTTGCAGGCACAAAGTACTTTAAAATGTTTTAACTTGTCTGAGAGAATTACGCTATAAATTTGACACATATTTCAGCTCTCAGAAAATGTTGCTGCATGCCATCCACACTGCAATGTTTTGATACCTTTAAAATAGAAACAAAAAGTTTTTGCTTCTGTACTCTTTTTGCTTAATAGTCTCATATTTAAAAATTAAACTTCTTAAGTTGCAAAATTCTCCTCCTAATATTATTAGATTCACCTTTCAAGTGTTTCTGTCTACTTATAGATTTGGAAAGAATGTCTGGGTCAGAAAAAATATAAATTTTGAGTTCACTTTCCCCAAGTCCTCCATGAATCTTGTATTATTGGCATCATGCTTGGTGTTAGTCATGGAGTGAAATATACATAAGGAAAGACATGTGGACAAATCCTACAACTTTCTGCAGCGCTCACCACCACATTCGCCAGTTTCCCCAAAAAGAAAAAGAGAAGAGGAGAACTCTAGAAGTTTGAAAAATACTATTTTCACTCTCATTTATATCTTCAAGAGTTTGATAAAGAAGTTAGCCACAAGTACTCCTTAAAGGTTAGAACATTCTGGCCAGACACTAGACAAGAGAAAGGCGTCTGAGGCCTGGCTTCCGGGCCCAACACAGCCTCCTCCAGAGCTTTGAAGTGGATCATCACGTGCTCCAGTGATGAAGGGGAAACATCTAACTGACATCACCATCTTCCTACCTAGTCACGGGTGTTAACACAGGCCTGCCTCCAGACCTTTCAAGGAAAGAGGCCAAAGAGAGGCCCAGAAGCTAGAGACTTCTAACCTTCTCTCCTGGCTCAAAGAAACTAGCATTCCATGCTTTGTTCTTACCGATACAAATCACAAACTTCAAGGAGACACTCAGATTTCCCATTCATTTTCTCTACCCAGAAGAAATTGCATGAAAATAGATCAAATCCAATGTTAAAACCAGGGCTTTTTGTTATAAATGGGGATGAAAAGAGTGATGCATCTAAAAGAATGTTGGTAGATGTTGCACGAAACATAAAATACTTTTTTCTTTCTGGGTGGCTGTCTCTTGGACTGTTCACCAACTTAGGTCACTCGTGTTTCTCTCTGTGTCTCTCCTCCCATGGGGCCAGTGCACTGATACTCACTTAACTTTATTCCTTTCTTTGGATGGGCCCTCTTCACAAGTTCAGTATGACCTGGGAAGGCTGGAGCATACAGACTTGACCTCAACTTCTGAGCCTCTGCTTTTCCCTTAAAGAGAAGAGGAGAACTCTAGAAGTTTGAAAAATACTATTTTCACTCTCATTTATATCTTCAAGAGTTTGATAAAGAAGTTAGCCACAAGTACTCCTTAAAGGTTAGAACATTCTGGAACAGTACAATAGGAATTGCTGGTGGGGCACACCTGGAGCAAAGCTCCAGGGAGTGTGTCAGGTGACAACGGACAGAAACTTTGAGCCACACTTCTGGGTCACGATAGTGCATGACCAGAAGGAAAAACTGCTTTGAAGCACAGCCCTGTAAGGTCAGCCTGGTTGTGGCTTCGCCAGTTACCAGTAGAGAGAGAGATACTGGGTAAATCGCTTGCTCCTCTCTGTCTCTAGTTTGTTGTTTTTCGTTCTCTAAAAGGAGTGATCAGACACTTGCTCCTTACTTTTCCGAAAAGAACTCTCTGAGGAAATGGGCAGTAAGCAATTGGAAGATAAGAGAGACAGCCCTCTTTGAATGGTGCGAAAACAACTTTTGTTCTAATTCTTATTAATATTAAAAAGGAAATCTCTTGTAACCAGGAGATAGAGCAGAGGAGGCTGGAGGTGTCAGTCTCTTTCTTAGGCAGTTCAACTTCTTTCTAAGCAGATCCAAGATGCACTGTAGGTGATAATTTGTATAGTGGCCACATAACAGGTAAACACTTGGTAAAATGATACTCTGGAAAGTCTCTGATCACACGGAGGTGGACTTAGCTTTGCATTACTGCAACAAATACTGAGATAAATAAATCTTTTTTTTTTATTTAAGGAAAGGTTATGTTGGCTCACAATTGTTTTATTTTTTTTGAGACAGGATCTAGCTTTGTAGTTCAGGCTGGCCCTGAGCTCACTATGTAGCCCAGGCAAGCCTGGAACTCAGCAATCCTCCTGCCTCTGCCTCCAGAGTACTGGGATTACAGGTGTGAGCCACCATGCCTGGCACTGTGGTATGTGGTATTGATTGCTGGTAGGCGTGAGTCACCATGCCCAGCATTGTATGTGGTTACCAGGATCAAACTCAGGGCCTTGCGCTTGTGAAGCAGGCGCTGGAACCACTGAGCTAAATCTCCAGCCCCCTTGGCTGACAATTTTAAAGGTTTTAGCTCATGGTGAGGAAGCCTCACTGCTGTTGCACTGGGATGAGGCAGCAAATCATGGTTGGGAGTATGTTCACTCCATGGCGGCAGGATGCAAAGACAGAAAGAGACTCTGCCGTGGCTCCTGCCAGGAAACTCTCCAGTCACCTGAAACTTCCCAGAGACCCACTACTTAAAGATTCCACCACTTTGCAACAGCACCAACCCAGGGATCAAGACTTTGATACACGGGGGTTTTAGGGGCGGGTCCAGATTCAAACTACAACAGATCTTCTTCCTGCTCCCCAAAGGACAAAACCTCATTTGTAATTGTTACATTTTTTCTTAACTCAGGGGGTCTCACAGGCCCCATACAATGTTAGTTATTTCCTGCCTGAAAGTTCTGTGCTTCCCGAGTTTTGCCTGATGTTGATTTCCCATGTGGCAGAGGGCAGTTGGAGTTTCCAATGACTGGGACAGTCTTCCGCAGCATATGGACCTTGGGGAGCATGGTGCGGCCGGCTAAGAAAGACTCAAGATAGATTTGGATCAAATTTTAGATCTTCCATTCAATAGTGTGGTGCCCTTAAGCAAATTATTTAGCTTCCTTGTGCTCAGGTTTTAGCACCTTTTGAGAAGGAATATATCTACTTAATTGGTCTGATATAGGATTTCACATGGGTTGATGTATATAAATTTCTTGGACATGGCCTGGGACATAAAAGCTGTTAAGTAGTTGTTTCCTGAAGGGATGACAATAGAGAGGAGGGTGGTAGTGATAAGGATGACCACAACTACCATGCCGATCAAGAGTTGTCACTGATGCCCTGAGGGAGACCCTCAGTAAGAAATCAGCATGAGGAGAATAGTACCACCTGACAGGAGCCTGAGCAGAGGCACGTCAGGTTTCTGAGCCGATTCACAATGTGTTACTCAAAAATGACACAATGAGCAACTTTCAGCCTCCCTGCCAGTCAGCTGACTATCAGAGTCGATGTCACTATCATTTATCAGAAGATATAATACAAAATAGAGTTATCATTCTAGCATGTTGTCAGACGTGGATTCCTTAGATGTGGAAAGTGAATGGCCCCATTTTGTTAGCTTTGATAGCAATTGGAGACCTATTATCTCCCAATTCCAAGGGCATTATCTCTTCAGACTATCTCTATTGCCTGTTCTTTATCAACATTTAAATGAGACTAATAGAAGCCATCACTGAAGTTCTTCTGCAAATCAAATGGGGAATCACCGAATAATAAAATCATAAAAGTGCAAGTAACTCTTGCTTATTAAGCTGGCATGAACCTGTATTCAGTATTTCAGTACCAATTACAGGCCATTTTTCTAGTTAAATAATACATGTGACAAGGATATTTTAACCAAAATAATAGTAGTCTTTAAACAATTTTGTGGAATAGATTTTTTAGAAAACCAATTTGTTTAAATGCCAGTTACTTCCACTGTTCTAAGTTAACAGAAGGTTTTGTCTTTCTGCTACCTTAGGAAAGAGAAAGAACTGCAGGTTTGTGTGGAATGTCACAGACACGCTTGATGAGGTCATCTCCTTTTCCTAGCGTGTGGGGTGGGAAGTGAGGACAGAGGAGGGACAGTGTCCAGCCTCGGGGTACCAAGACCTTGCTGCTTCTTTCCCTGTGGAAGTCAGTACCCAGCACAGAAAGATAAGGAAGGGATGGCGTCACGTTACATCATTTTTGGACAAGAGCACTGTGCTAGGGATGTCTGTCAACAGGTTTAGTCTTATGGCTCCGGCTTCAGTTGCCAAGGAAAGAGTCTCAACTCAAAGATGGAATGAAATGGAGATTGAAATTTTTTTTCACCCAATGCTTAAAAATCCAGGTTAAAAATCAGTTGTCTCCTGAACACCAGCCACTCCTACTGTCTTCTAGTGCTGTTCACCTACACTTTGTTTCATTCTCCATAGAGTCTTATTGATAGTAAGATATATACGGCTCATGTGGAACTTAAGACTTAAACGTCCCAAGAAAAAATACAGTTCTCTACCTCAGAGTCAGCATCAATCCTTGAAAACCATGTGAATAGAAGGGCCCATCACTGAGAAATCACATGAAGTCAGGGTGGACCGCTTGTATGCTAAATTCTAGCATACAAAAAGCAGCATATGCCTGCCACATTAGGAAAAACTGAATTAAAGAAAATTATATTGTTCTGACTCAGGATTCCTATCTTCTGTTAATATGAGGGAGCAGGAGTGGAAGGAGACCAAGAAGTCATCCTTGGGGTTTCAGAATAAAATGTAAGTCAGAGTAAAGTTGGATGGCTCAGTCAGTTTGGGTATCTTATATTTCTGGCCAGGTTTAACTAAGAGATGGCCAGTGTAGTGTGGTCTAAAAGTAACTGGCTTATACTGTTACACAGATATAAGCTTCTCCCTCCTCTTTCAGCCTATTCGGTCACTGGCTCCACCAGATCACCGGTAGCCTTTGTGCTATTCTCAAGGGTTTTAACAATGGGATATATCTATGAAAGGGGTTCATATTAACATGCTCTGCACTTAAAGCTGAAGATGGGAAAAGACTATTATGCCCAAAATTTCAGAGCTACTGTTTTAGTGATAGAGGTTAGCGTGTCTTAGAGAAGAATCTTGCCCCCACAAATACTCTGAACTATCACCCACCCTCTTTGCCTGACTACAAAGCCAATCTCATTCAAGCTTCAGGCCATGCTCAGAGTTGTGGGAACATGCTGTTTTTCAATTATCCTGAGGAAATTTCAGACTCCACTTGGTATCAGAAAATTCCTCAGACATCTTAATGGGATGTACATTTAGAGGAGAGAAGAAATACTTACAAAAGGGTTATATTTTACCAAGGTACTCATGTAAGGTCATTGGAGAAAAAAATAGGGAAGCATTTCACAACCAAAAGAGTGAGGAGATACCGCTCTGTGATGTATTTCCTCAGCATCAAAGTTCTCTTCATAGTATCAAGAGCTGACACACGTCAGGTTCCTAATACATGTCAGCCATAATTCTATGTGCTTCACTCAGACACCTCATGTGATCTTCACAACCTTTCAATAATAAAGAACAGACCAAAGGTCACAGCACTAGTTGATAGTACCAGCCAGAATTTCAGGTCACATACTTCACTCTTGTTACCTACGTCCTTCATCAGAAAATACATTTTCTTTAATACTAGTAGTAAGAAAGCTACTAACAGAGCCAACAAAAAGGTACTACATCATTCACCATGGATTCATATGCAAAACAAATGTTGGTTCTCTATTCATATTTTATAATCAATGCTTTTTAATTCACAGACACGGGACCAGGTGTGCAGGAGAAATTGCCATGCAAGCAAATAATCGCAAATGTGGAGTCGGAGTTGCTTACAGTTCCAAAGTTGGAGGTAAACAGAGGGTGTTCCTGGAGACTGGCATTTTAATCTGAGGCTTGTGTCACCCATTGCAAGGGAGGGAGGAGACTGCTCGACAACCTAAGAAAAAAATTAGTTGCATGCAGTATTTGCTGCGGCACTCAAGTGCGGTTTGGGCGCTGATCGATGAATCTAGGCTGTGAGAAAACAGAGAGATACACATTTGAGAAAAATCTAATTTTCCCTTTGCTCTGGTGTAGGAGGAACTGTTATTGAATGTTTGCTAAGGAAACAGAAGGAGGAGGTTAATTTAGGTGAACTTTCCCTGCCTCTGCATTCTATAGCTCTTCATCTCTTAGCAAAGAACAGACTTTTAAAAACTTCCCATAAGGTAATCAAGGACATTTTACTAATAATAGTAATAATAATAAGACTTCAAGCCAACCAATAGGGACTCCTCAAACTTGGCAGACTGTGCCACCTTCCTACTACAGGAGCAAACGAAGAAGGTCCTCAGCAGCTCACCGCGCCTCCTGACGGCCCCTTCCGGTGGCCGCCACGGGTGGAGACGAGGGAGCCCAGGGCTCCAAAGGAGAAGGGCGGAGGCCACTCTGAGGAGGTCAGCACAAAGACAAAGATTATTTCTCCTCTTTCTACTTCTTCTACCTCAAACTCTCACGATTATGCGATAAAATTCGAGTTCAGTTTCATTTTGACAACGTATTGGCACGAAAAATTATTTACGAAGCATATCCATGAGAAAAGAAACCTCTTCATATCTTCCATGAAGGTACTTTGAATTTGAAACCAAATACATGCACATCCTGGCAGCGCTGTGATATGGAAAACCCGTAGCTTTCCGTAGTTTCGGGTATGTGTGTGGTGCTGTGCACTGAATGCAGTGCTTCTGCACTAAGCTACGTTCCTACCCGTTCTTAGTTTTTTACCCTGAGACGAGGTTTTGCTAAATTGCCCAGGCTGGGCCCAAACTTAAACCCCTGTTCCCTCAGCCTCCCAGAGCCCTGGGATTACAGGCATGCACCACCATGCCCAGTTTATGCATTATCATTCTTTATTCCTTTGATAACATAATATTCAAACTGCTGTGGTAATCTAAAGAAATGAAGGCAGAAGCAGAAATTATGTAAACAACTAGAAAAAGATTTCACTTTTTAAATCTCAATGCACTCAATAGCTAAAGTTAAGACAAAATCATCTGGTTTTCACCTTTTGGAGGAAGAATCATAAGCAAGTTTCTTAAGATAACAAGAGCTAATTCACGGCAGTCTAGAACGGAAACACAAAACCCCTGATCCTAAGCCTATTGATGTTTCTACACCTTTACTCTGCAATGTCCTAGACCCAATTTGAACACGAATTTCCATTCAAAAGTACCTACTGTATGTCGCTCATCCTACAGTATGTTACAGGCAGTGCACCCTGTGGTTAACAGGATTTATGCAAGTGCCGGGGTTTTAGGGTTCAAATCCAGGCCCCTGCTTCCCAGCTGTGTGGTTTTGGACACGTCACTGTGTCTCTCCAGCCTCAGTATCTTTGCCCATTACAAATGGTAGATGAGTTCATAGCTCAGAGGCCTGTGATTATAGTTGTTTCTCAGTGCCACAGGAACAACTATAATCATCCACTTGAGGAAACTGAGGTACAGAAAGTGTTTCTTGTCTTGCTTAACATCACAATGGCTATTGAAAAGTAGAAGTGGGATTTTTTCCCCCTTCCAAACACATTTTTAAACTACTCTTTCTTTTTTTAAAACAGTGATGTCTTTCACTGAACATGCCAGTTACACATTCTCTTATCTTTTCTCCACAGTGAATAATAGTGTGAAAATCTGAGGCCATACACTCCATTGCTTTATTACCCCGAAGCTAGGAATAGCCAGGTAGCTTCTTGTACTGTCCAAATTGCTTTCCCTTCTTGGCTCTTAAATTCATGAGTCTGACACTGGGTGACAGCCTGCTGGAAGGCACAGAGGGCCACCATATCTGCTTTCCCCTGATGAAAAATGATTCCCCCTCAAGGAGTGAAGTCCACAGCAATGATTTCATCCTGCGATGATTTAGAAGAAAACGAGCATGTTCCTTGAAAATATTTCTTAACAAACACATAAAAGAATTGGCCCCTGGGTTATTTTTAATCAGTGCTTTGAAACAAAGGTCCTTTCTCTATTTGTTAGTTTCTTATTGTGGCTAGATCTTTTCAAGCAGTGCAGTGTCCTCTGAAGGGTCCTTTATAGAGCACAGGTCAGGCCACAGCTGATTGTGGTACCATCGCTGTGAACAGGTGCACTGAAGGATGGTGATGGGATAGATATTTCTGAAAGCTATTCTGTCACTTGGTTGGGTCAGTGGTGAGAGGGAACGTATTTGTGATTCATAGCACCAGGACCATATTACTAGGAACAGAGCCTTGAATAGGCAAAAAAATTCACAGCTTCCATAGCGTGTTGTGTTATCACTAAGGGGCAGATGAGAAAGTTTACAAGGGCACTGATTGTGCTGTGAGTAGGCAGTCACAGGCACTGGAAACATCCAAGGTTACCTTCTTTTTGATTCATGAAGTCCTTTAAAAATATAAATATTAAGCATGTTTATTTTTCTATATGTACACACTGACACCAGCCTTCCTGTTGGTTTCTTTCTTTGTTTTGCTGGCCAGGGATAAGGATGCTAGATGGTATAGTGACAGATGCTATTGAGGCCAGTTCCATTGGATTCAACCCTGGACATGTGGACATTTATAGTGCAAGTTGGGGCCCTAATGACGATGGGAAGACCGTGGAGGGACCCGGAAGACTTGCTCAGAAGGCTTTTGAATACGGTGTCAAACAGGTGAGGTGCTCGACACAGACTCACACAAGATGAAACCCAAGCATTAGGATAGGAGATAAAGAGAAGGATGCTTATGTTACAGGGAAAGAAATAGTGGCAAATTTCTTGACAAAGCCATTCACAATTTTAAATGTACTCAGGGGGCCAGATCATTCTTCAGAGGGATGGGAGCTCGAGATTAAGAATTTCTCGGCTTGAGTCTAACACTCAAGACAGATTTATTGCTTTTAAGATATTTAGCTTGAAATATTTCTACATGTTTCTTCCTCTTTTATCATTTTTCCACCAGCTCTGCGATTTTTCCACAAGGTAAACTACTGCCCAGACTTCTTCTAGTTGTCTGGAAATGCATTCTTTCTTCAATGTTTATTTTTATCAGTACAAGTTTGCAATGTATAATGGTTACTTCTTCATGGGGAGTTGGTGCATGCATGTCAATTGGTGTGATGTGTCAATTCTTTTTCCATCTCCTTACCCTTCCTTCTACTCCCCTCTCTCCAGCCCTCAGTCCCCTTCCCATTTGTGAAAGACTTTTCTCCCTCTGTCCCATTGCCTATCTTTTCTCTTGTTCTTTAATTTGTTCATACTTTAGGTTTCTTGGGTAAGAGAAACACACGATATTTAGGCTTGTGAATACAGCAGTGAGCTTCCCTCTGGTAGGCATGTGCCCAGGGAATGCTGGTGCCGGGGCTGTCGCTCGGTCACTAGGGTTTACTGCGTCTTGCACAGATACCAAGGCTTTGCACTGCACAGGACGAGACAAAAGTAGAAAGTTTGGAGAGCCCAAATTGAAACATCACAGAAAGGGTGGCCTTGATGAGTTCCATTCAATCGAAGAGTCCCTTTTAATGCAGCTGCAAGGCAGCTCTGAATAATGCCTGATTTTGTTATTCTATCAGCCAGCCAGAAGATTCAAGCAGAAAGTAAAAGGAAGTTCAGAGACTCAAGGGTAGTGACATAAGCCAAGAGAAGAGAGAAAAAAATTATGAGTAAGTGCTAACGGCGAGATTACGAGTTTGCATAATAAAGAAAAGAAAAGCAAGAAAAATGCTTTGTCAGTTCCACCCCAGAGAAAGCTCAGACGAAAGGAGGCTGGTAGCAGGGCCACAGCCTAATGGCTGGAAACGCACGTCTCCCAAGATTCCCAGTGTGGATGCTGGAGAACTCGGAGCTGAAGATGGGGTGTGACAGGGGTTTAACAGATGGTAACAGGTGCTCATCCACGTGACACATTTGGCTTTTTCTTTAGGGGAGACAAGGGAAGGGCTCCATCTTTGTCTGGGCCTCTGGGAATGGGGGGCGTCAGGGAGACAACTGTGACTGTGATGGCTACACGGACAGCATCTACACCATCTCCATCAGCAGCGCCTCCCAGCAAGGCCTGTCGCCTTGGTACGCGGAGAAGTGCTCCTCCACACTGGCCACCTCCTACAGCAGCGGGGACTACTCCGACCAGCGCATCGTATGTTGCTCTCGCCCAACTCTCTCTGCCTTGCTAGGGAGCATTGTCTGCATTCAGAATGACCCTCCTCGCTGACCTTTGGTGGATCGATTTGCTTCAGCCTGATATCTCCGTCAGGGAGACTCGTGCTTACCCACTTGAAAGGCTGGCATAGATTGGAAAGCTTTCTCTATAGGCATAATGGTCCTTCTGCCATGATGATCTTCCCTCTCTGTCATTTTTAAACTCAGCCCTGAGAAGTCACCAAACCTGTCATTACGCACAGCCGAGACTCCAAATGTCTTTTCTGCTTGCCTGACGCCTCCCTGGAAACAGTCTAAAAGGAGATTTCAGGGTTGTAGGCTTTATCACCATGGTACTTGCTGATACTTTAATAGCAGGGATATAGTCTGACTTGCCCTTTAGCAAATGATAAAAATACAGAGTCTACACTGGTAATGTCTGCTAAGAACAGACAACCTGTAGGAAAATAACAGCCTCACTTTCCCCTGAGGTGAACTCAGCATCAGGATAAGCAGCTCAGGAAGTCTGTATGCTCAAAGTGCTCCCCAGCCTACGCTTGCCTAAGCCTGTGCTTCCCTGAGTCAGACTGCCAATGGCAATTATTGGATTTCCCTTCAAGGGGATAATGATGAAGGGCCATTCAGAGGCTTTGAGAACAAAGAGAGACATTTTTAACTGAAAAATTCAAAGCATCAGGGCCGGAGGGTTAGCTCAGCAGTTCTGGCACCTGCCTTGCAAGCGCAAGGTCCTGAGTTCGATCCCCGGTAACCACATACAATGCTGGGCATGGAGACTCATGCCCACCAGCCATCAATAGCATATACCACAATGCCAGGTGTGGTGGCTCACGCCTGTAATCCCAGCACTAAGGAGGCAGAGATAGGAGGATTGCTGAGTTCCAGGTTTGCCTGGGCTACATAGTGAGCTCAGAGCCAGGCTGAACTACAAAGCGAGACCCTGTCTAAAAAAAAAAAAAAAAAAAAATCAATGCATCAGATGTAATGCTGGACACAGAAAGATCTGACCAACCAAAGTATATGGATTCTAATCTCAATGAAATAGTAGGTCACAATCCAATTAGACTGTGGGCGAACCCCCTAATAATTACCTCGGTCTATGTGCACGATTCCCATTAATTGTATCTCAACAAAATCATCAGCATTAATGTCTCTCAGGGAGGATCACTATTTAATAACTTGCCTGACTCTGCAATGTAGTTCAGGCAGTAAGCTATGTGGTCTTCACTTGGAAGTGCTGGCCTCTTTCCTAGGTGATATGTTCCATTACTTGCATAATAAGAGAGTGACATTCTACCTAGCGATTGTTTATGGCAGGCAACCTCGGCAGACTTTGAAAGGGGCATATCAGACCTCTGCCCCCACTTGGGATCAGAGCTTTTGGCTCTTGCCATTTGCCTGGATGTCCACAGCCACATGTTAGAGTCACTGCTTCATAGACAGCCCCTCTTCTGGGCAATTCTGTCTAGAAGCAGCCAAGAATTTTCTCTCCATCTTTGTAAAGCTCTCTTCTTAGGTAAACCAGCCCTGGGAGGGACAGACAACTGGTAGGTTCTATTTGTGAGAACTGCAGTAGCACAGCTTTCTCCTTACGCAAACCGCTCCCTCAGCACAATCATCTTCGGGGGCTTATTTGCGTCAACAGGTCAAAAGGGCATCCTTGCTTCTGCAGCACTCTGAGGCTCAGAACCACCATAACTTATGAAATCCAGAGACTCCAAGTAGGAAGCCAGAGGAGGTGATAATAGAACAAATTATTTTTTTACACCTTCCTCCCACACATTGAAATCTCTAGCTGCAAACTAGTGCTGGAGCCTGGGTGGGTGTCTTGTTAGTAATCATTTGGCCCAACTATTTGTTCAGCCAGCAGTGCTGAGGTCCTTCAGGCAGATTGATTGGAAATCTTCTGGGTTTCTTCCTTTCATGTAAATAACCTCTTCATTACCCTAGAGTTAGCCTGCACAATTCTTTCCATGTGATGATATTGTGTCAAAATACTTTCACGGGTGGGATCTCACATAAGCCTTAGAGAATATGAGTCAGGGAATGTAAATCTCATTTTACAGATGGAAAAACCAAAGGAAATGCCCATGGGTCCCATCTAAAGGATAGCTGTTCTAAAATTTAGACACAAAACTAAGCCCAGCACCCTTTTCCTTTGAAAAGCTTATCATTTTAATCAAAGTGCACTTGTAGACACTCATATGCATCAAGTCTTGACAACAGAGTCCAAAAGTATACACTAAACAAATTTTATGCCAGCAGTTCAAGTGACTACAGTCAGGATGGCTTTGAATCCTGGTGCTTAAGAGACAGCCAAATGTCAAAGTGAAGGCCAAAGGGAATTTTGAATGCGGCAGAATTTCTAAATATTCTGGACCAAACACAATGGGCCCGATGATTAATAGACTAGCATGATTCACAGTGATTTTGAAACAGTTTCTTTTTTATAGACAGCAGTTCTTTTGGGAATCTCAGATGAGAAAATACTCACAGTGGGAGTACTTTATCCCCAGAAAGGCATCTTGGTGCCAGAATTATAGACAAGTTGCATATAGAGGAAAGTGAACTAAAATATCAGCAGATGGCAAACATCCGCTCGTGGTTTAGGGAGGAAGTGGGGAATGCAATCAGCTAAGTCCCCTGGTCATAGCAAAGGCAGACCTTGCTCTGGTTACCTCTTATTCCTCACGTGTCCCTGTCTTTCTCTCCCCCTTGATGTCCAGACAAGTGCTGATTTGCACAACGACTGCACTGAGACCCACACGGGGACTTCAGCGTCCGCACCCCTGGCTGCTGGCATCTTCGCTCTAGCCCTGGAAGCAAAGTAAGGCCCGGAAGGCTTCTAATGACCTCGACAGAGGCTGCTTCTCCTTTTTTAGTGACACGTGCTTCCTGAATACGTGGTTACAGGAGAATTTTGGGAAACTTAAAAAAATGAAAATAAAAGAAGATAAGCTTTGTTCCTGCCACACAGATAACCATTGTTAACATCTTGATGTAGATTTATATGTATATATCTTACAGAATGGAGATCATAATATGCACATTGTAATTTTTTAAAATCTAGCTTATAATATTAAAAGTATTTCCTGATGTTTAAGTTAATGGTTCTTGAGCTTTAAAAATTCAGTCTCTCTCCTCTCCTCTTCCAGTTCAGCTGTAAAACCTTTTTCCTAGCAGCCAGAATATCATCTAAATAATTTCTTGTAGATATTGTTAGGAATAACAAGTTTTTAAAATATCTTTAGAACATAAGCTTAGTCCTAGACCTGAAACAGGTATATCAGGGGACCTAAGACTTAAAGATAGGCTTTTGTCTCTTCACAGTATTCCATTGCATAAATGTAAATTTATTAAAGATATCTAATCATCCTTAAGTAAATATTCTTGCCCATAAATTCTGGTTATCATCTCTTGTAGCTTTTTCAGAATAAAACTTGAGAATTGGAATTTCTGGGCCAAAGAATAAGCATATTTTAATGATTTTGATACATACTGACAAGTTTCTGCCTGGAAAGTCTGTACCATTTTATATTCTCAGCAGGAGTGAATATATGAATGTGTCTGTTCCAAAACTCTTGCCAGAATTACTCTTATCTTGTTAAGTGTTTGCTGTTTTTGTAAGTGAAAATGGTATCATGTTTTAATATGTTTTTTATTTTATTATTAATGAAGCTTAATATTTTATATCCTTTGGCCATTTTTCTTTTGGGATTGCCTCTTTACTGCTTTGATTTTGTTTTATGGCTTCAGTTCAGAAAAGCTATTAATAATTTACTTTGACATTTGCCTTTTGTTTGTAAGTAATTTTAGTGAAATGAAGTTAATGTATATTACATTTGGTTTTCTGTTTCTTTAAGGTCCCATTCTTTGTTTTCACATTTAGAAAAAGTCTTCATAGTCCAAAATAAGATCAATGTTTATTTATGTTTGTTATTATATTAGCATTACCATATAAAATTTCTAAATCCTGTCAGAATTAATTTTCCTGCATGGTATTAAAATACCCTGATAATAGTCACCCAGTAATCCAATACTTAACATCAAAAGGAAACTCTAATTATCACATAGTTACATGCAAAGGTTTGTATGTGTTCTGATTCTTGCTCCCTGGTGTTATATGGCGTATTAGTTGATTCTCTGGGAGATCTTCCCTGGGTAGGGAATCTCAAAGATTTTTCTCAAATGAAAGATCAATACTTTTATATCCCTAAGTTTACCATGACTGAGTATTAATGATTCCTGAGATGCCCTCAAAGTATTTTTCTTCTTTATTCAAAGTACTTGCTTTCTTTTTTATATTAATCTCTCTAGGAGCTACATCTTCTTTGCACCCAACTCTCACAGAGAACTTTCTGGGCCAAAATTTGAGTTTCTCTGATTTTTCTTCTCTGCCTTTTCCCTCTGATTGTCTCTATAAATGTAGCTAAAAGCAGGGAGCAGTATTCAAGCCACAGCCTGAATGTTGGGCTGCCTTGACACTTCTTCTGCAAGATAAATCATTCCAGCCAGGCATGGTGGCTCAAGCCTGTAATCCCAGCACTTGGGAGGCAGAGGCAGGAGGACTGCTAACTTTGTAGCTTGCCTGGGCTACATAGTGAGCTCCAGGTCAGCCTAAACTACAAAGCAAGACCCTGTCTCAAAAAAAAAAAAAGAGATAAATCATTCCATTGTCCTTAATCTCAATTACATGTATAATCTCAGTCTTCTGTAAAGATTCAGGACATGGGCAAAATATAGGCAGATATTCTGCCAGAGAGTAACCTACATGGCCCCTTATCCAATGGCCAATGGAATTCGTGTTTCCAACTGAAACCTCCTGACCTTTTTACTACCCACATTTCTATCAGCACCCTTGTTTTCTGATCCTTGACCAGACTTTCTCATCAAGCTCTGTTAATATCATTATATGACTTCTCTAGCCCACTTTTCAAGCACTTTGCATAAGCCAGTTCTAAAGGCTTCTAAATCACATGTTTAAGTAGAGTCACAGCAACAACTCCACTTCTCTGGTACCAATATTGATAGAAAAATCTTATAAATTACTATTAATTTGTCTAGTAAGGAGTCTATGCTACAAGTTTGTGCATAGTCTATAATAAGAAGACAGAGTAATTCCCTCATGTCCTGTTCAGTAGACAAAGTTGACTGAAAAATTAATATAGAAGAGCATGGGCTTTGACATACCTAGAGAAGCCATAAAGTTTCCAAGCCTTTCTCAGGACAGAATAGCATAGCTCTAGAAGTCCTTGGACTATGGACATGTGGTATAGCTTCTGAGTATTTCAGCAGTGAGATGATCATATAGCTAAGCAAGACAACCTTCCAGTCTACCTACTTGAAAAGATTAGAGAGAAATTTAATTAAGGGGAAAATAGAATCCAGATGTTCAATCAGAAGTTGATCTCAGCACTAACAGAAGAGCTATGTCAGAATCTGAACACACTTGTTTTAGGATGGGGATAGAGAGAGGACAAAAATCTATGAACATAAGCTAAACCTGACATCAGCAAATGCAAACTAACTTCAGGGAGAAGTATTTCAAGTAGTAAATCTTTCGGGAAACACCTGGCTTCAAGTTCTAAATATGTCACAGCTGTATGACCTTACAGCAATTAATTCATGTGTTCAGTCTTCCTATCTGCAAAACAAAAGGGTCGGATCAGACCATTTTTCTTAAACTAATTCCCTTCATAAAATTCTCAGATCTGAAAATGAAGGTGAAGGCATAGAAATGAAGGCCCATCATGAACTATTGGGGTTGGTAGTGAAAGTTCCAGAAGAAAATACGAAACAGTCTTACAGTGTTTATGACCTTAGAACACAGACTATTAGCCATAAGAAGGTTTTAAAATAAATCTACCTTTAAAATCTTTCTTTCTTCTGTACTTAATAAAATGATGGAAATATAACCAGCTAGGCCTAGCTCAGGTTTTATAGTGACCAATATAACAGCAATATTCATCTAGCTGACCAGATGTAATGTTATACAGATGAACTAGAATTTAAAAATGTATTCTGGTTTCTAAAGCATCCAGCATTCTTTTTCTGTAAAAAGTGGAAGTAATCTAAGAATTATGCAGTCTCATTAGTCTCTAATGGGCTCTCCCTAAATCTGTTACTAAGAAATACATAGGTGGCTTTCAGGTGGTCCAAGAATCACTTTGCAACCTAATGCAAAATCACTTAAAAGTATGTGCATAAAAATATTCTAGGAAATGGTTTGTAGGTTCCAGGAGATTCTCACAATCTTCATAATTTAAGAGATAGTCTAATATCTTTCAAGGCAAATTCTTGTAATAATTTAATTCCCTGCATTTTGATTTCATTCATTAGTAAGATAGACATTTGTATTCTCCCTGCCAAAGTACAATGATACATTTTTTCTGAAATGGATGGTTTTCTGAACTCTGTTCAATTGCCTATAGCTAGACTACATTGTATCAAAAAATCTGAATGCCAGCATTTGTTCCTAGATACTCAAGATTGAGAAAAATCATTTAAACACATGCACTCCCTCAAGGAATAAGAGTGTAAACTGATGAACTCTTTGCTATACTTGTCAAAAATAATAACATTCAACATGTATCAGATTCTTACCATAGGTGAGACAGTATGGTAACTTTTTACATACACTACTAATTTCTAATCTTTACAATGCAGAAGTTATTAACTACATTTTATAAATTAAGAAACTGAAGCTTAGAGATGTTGAAAAATACAACCAAAAACTCACAAAGAGATTCAAACTCAGCTTTTACCTCAAAGCTGTGCTATCAGCACACACAATGTATCACCTTCCATAACCCTGCTGGGGAGAGAAATGTTGGGTCAAACGATCTTACTCCTCAATTACAGGTTAGTCAAGAAGATAGAGGCTGATTTAAATGAACATGTTCTTATGAATTCTTCCTGTTTATTATAAAAACCAGAGCATTTAGCTAGAGAAAGTTGGAAGAGGAAAAAGAAGGAGGAAAAAATATTTTGCTAAATTAGGTACAGAATTATTTACCTTCCTTACAACACTGTTTCTTGAATCCCAGCATACATAAATTACCCGTAGCACTTATTTAACATGTGGATTCCCAGATCCTATTGCCAGCAACTCAGATTCTGGTGTTTCAGGTGTGTGGTCCAGTAACCCCCATCTTTAGCAAGTTTCAATGTTTCTGCTTTCTAGTAGGAGCTACTGCTATTCAGAACTGTGTCCTACAGTCTCATCCAATTGTGGTTGCAAAGATCCCATTAGAGTATTTGAAAGGTACAATTTAGAGATAAATATACTGAGAGAAATTCTCTGCATAAGTGCTTATAGGACCTTCATTAATATGCTGTGTAGCTAAGAAGGCTAGCAGACCGTAGTTTCAGTCTTCAGAGGCTACTGAAAAGAATCAGAATGATTTTTAATAGGAGAGAAAAATTCTGAAGTGAATAATTGAATCCCTTTGCACCTTCGGCAGTATTAAACAGGTGAACCAATCTTAGATTTTTATTAAAGTCTAAAGACAGGCGAATGGACTTTCAGTGTTGCCAGAAGCCTTGGCAAAAAAAAAAAAATAATAATAATAATAACCCCCATTGGTGGTAAAATTTTATAAAGCTCAAGTTATAAAATCTTTAACATCTGGCCTCACCTTAGAAGTTGAACAGGGAACTTGCAAGAACTTTTAGTATTGAATTTTGTCTCCAGACCATTTTACTATGTCTCTCCTAATCAGAAGCAAAGCTTAATTTCAATGTTTAATTGCATAACCCTTATTTTCTACCCTTATTTTCTATCTTTGATTAGCAACCCAAATGTGTTTTTTAAAGAAATTTAATTATTGTAGATGTTGTTACACACTAATTAACAAAAGAAGGTTGTCAGGAATGATTTACCCTATTGTTAACAATTCCTTTTCATTTATGAAACACAGGCACACAAATGAAGAATAACCCTGTTAGGAAAATGAGTTCCATTTTCCTAATTGCATGCCAATGAAGCTCCTAAAATATTTTTCAAAGACTAAACGAAAGAAAATTTTAAAAAATAAGGCCTGAAGTAGGCTTCTTTCCAAGGACTCAATACATCTAGGTGGTCTTCATTCATAGGGCTAGGGAAGCATATTGGCAAAGGGCATGATATCGCAGGGGGTCTGTGGCCTTGAGTGGAATTCCCCCAGGTTCCAGGCAAGCAGCTTGTTTAGGAATGTATGCTGCCTCTTTCCTATTGCCAGGGGATTGTATAACCAGTGCATTATGGGCTCAGGGAGTCAGCAGCAAATTGAGCTGGATTCCTGTGAGCATTGCTTATCAAATCATGCTTGATTGGCTTGAAGGAAACAATTTAGGTCTTAAAGGCAAGAAAAAGTTTGACAGTTTAATAATATTTAATAACTAATAGTAAAAAGTGTTTAAAAATTATATTTAGTGTGTTTAACAGAGGCACATTCAGTTATCCAAGTGTTACTCCTTCTATTTATGCCCTTGAGCCTATCATTCTTCCAGGTGACCGGCACGTAACAGGCAACAAGATAGATAAAGAGCTCTGCCGTTGTCTTGACTGAATTCTAGCTGTGGAGACAGACATTGGTAGCACACAAAGCAAATGAGCTGAAATCTTAAACTGGGTGATCAAAGAAAGCCTTGTTATACAATAGACTCAACAGTGCCTTGAACCTCCAATGTATCTATATTGTCACTAAGTTGTTCTTATCGAAACTTGTGATTTTACCATTTTCTCTCTCCTAAATCTTCAGTGATTTTCAGCGTCCAAAGGACAAATTATAAACTCCCTTTTGTGGCGTTCACGGGCTTCATCACCATTCCTTCGTTCTCCTCACTGCTTCTTCCCTGCCCCCGCAGACCAGATTGTTACCTGCCTCACCCTGTACTGTGTCACAGTCCTGCTTTGGCCCCGACTGCCTCCCACCCTCTGCTCTAGTGGCCACTTCTTCCCAATCTACCAACCCATTAAAGTTCAGCTTGTGTTTTTTTTTCAACAAAGCCTTTCTAAGTCTTTCTATTCCAAGAAAATTCTTTTTCCAAACTTTCATAATATAATGTTACGAATACAGCATTCAATATATATATCTATAAAAAAGCTTAAGTTTTTACTGCATTATAAGCTTCTTAAGACTAATAACTACCACTTGATTACCCCACAGTATTTAGCATAATGCTTTTAAACAGTGACTTCATGGAGCCAAGAGTTGATACAGATTCATCTCACGATTTCTGCAGGCGATTGGTTTCAGGAGGCTTCACGGATAACAAAATCCATGGAATCCCCTTATATAAAATGTCATATCACCTTGCACATAAACTAAGCACATCCTCCTGCATACTTTAAATTATCTCTACATTATTTATAATGCCTAATAGAATGTAAATAGTATGGATATGGCTGCTATACCACATTGTTAAGAAAAGTCTGTACATGTTTAATACAGATGCACTTTATTCTTTTTAAATATTTTTAATTCAGGGTCAGAGGGTTAGCTCAGTGGTTCCAGCACCTGCCTCGCAAGCACAAGGGCCTGAGTTCAATCCCCAGGAACCACATATAATGCTGGGTGTGGAGACTCACACCCACCAGCAATCAACACCGCATACCACAGTGCCGGACGTAGTGGCTCATGCCTATAATCCCAGCACTTGGGAGGCAGAGACAGGAGGATTGCTGAGTTTGTGGCAGCTTGCCTGGGCACCATAGTGAGCTCAGGGCCAGCCTGAACTACAAAGCAAGACCCTGTCTCCAAAAAGCAAAAAAAAAAAAAAAAAATTAATTCAGAGTTCGTTAAATCTACAAATGCACAGATATGGAAAGTTTACTGTATAAAGAAAAGAGGCAAAGTATGCTTCAGAGTGCGGGCCACCCCAGATCTTTAAAATCTGATTCTTGCTTAGAAAAATTCAAGACCTTATCTGCTGAAAATACTAAGGCTTTTTATGGATAGTATAAAAATTTTGATCTAGTTAAATACAAATAATTAAAAATCAGGCCGGGCATGGTGGCTCATACCTGTAATCCCAGCACTCAGGAGGCAGAGGCAGGAGGATTGCTGAGTTCGTGGTTTGCCTGGCTCCATAGTGAGCTCAGGGCCAGCCTGAACTACCAAGTGAGACCCTGTCTCAAAAAAATTAAATAAAAACAATTCAGGTATTAAGTTTTACACTTTTGCAATGCTGAGGGTTGAGGTGTACTAAGAATTTAACACTTTACGGGTAGAAGTACTGTGTTTTGAGTCCTAAATGAACAGAACAACAGCTACCCCTTACAAGTAAAATTACAAAAGATATTTTATAATCCTGAATGAGGATGCTGGCTTTTGCAAGGAGGTTTTGTTTCATCCCTGATAGTTTGGGTTACTTTTTCTCCAGCCCAAACCTCACCTGGAGAGACATGCAGCACTTGGTTGTCTGGACTTCCGAGTATGATCCACTGGCCAATAACCCCGGTTGGAAAAAGAATGGAGCAGGATTGATGGTGAACAGTCGATTTGGATTTGGCTTGCTAAATGCCAAAGCCCTGGTGGATTTAGCTGATCCTAGGACCTGGAGCAGTGTACCCGAGAAGAAAGAATGTGTTGTAAAAGACAATGACTTTGAGCCCAGGTAATTTCCTCCAGGAACGTTAAACAAATATATGTTCTACAATATTTGTTACTCTGCCTAAATGTTTTCTTGCCTGCCCTTCTAAAGGAAATGGAGATAGAGTTGATAGATGGCTCTCGGTAGAGAATTACTGAGAGACCAAAGATCTATAAATCATATTTGCATATTTTGGTTTTCTTCTTGCTGATCGCCATATCACATTAGATTTAAGATTCACCATTGTATTATACACCACTAAGAAAAAACACTGTCAAATTATAATCCATCAATCTTCAGTTTTAAGACTCATAATAAATTTAACCTATTTTTTAAAATGCATATTTGAGTGCTTAAAGTGTCCCTACCAGCCAGTATAAAAAACTATTGCAAAATAGCTTTGCCTCAGTTTGGTGTGGTGACTCACACCTGTAATCCCAGCACTTGGGAGGCAGAGGCAGGAAGGTTGCCATGACTTTGAGGCCAGCCTGGGCTACATAGTGAGTTCAGCCTGAACTACAAAGCAAGACCCTGTCTCTAAAAACTAAAATAAATAAATAAATAAACAAACAAATAAATACCTTTGCTTCATGCTACATTGCTATGCAATTCTTTTCCTTTATCAAACTTCTTTTATATACAATACCTCTGGCATATCATATCTGGTCAGAGAAGCAGAATCTGTTATGAATGCTTTGGTGTTTCTATCAGGACAACCACAACAATACCAAAAAACAAATGGGAGGCTTAAGAGATGCCAATGGAAGTCATAATACATAAAATCATTCTTTTTTCTTGACAGGGTGTTTTTGGTATTGCAGTAATGTACTACTTGTGATGAATCTTGCCTGAATTTGGTTCTACAGCAAGTACCATTGTGCTTAACTAAGTACTGTGTTCCTTACTATTTTATTATACATTCAGTTATTTCATAGCTAGTCTCGAATGGCCTTTCTCCTATAATAGGGAGTGACAACACCCAAGCTATCAGGTCAAGACTAACATGTACTCCTATGCATAAAACAAATGAAAGACAGGCACACTTTATTCAGTGCTGGGTTTTTGCTATGTTTAGAGCCCTCAAAGCTAATGGAGAAGTTATCATTGAAATTCCAACGAGAGCTTGTGAAGGACAAGAAAACTCCATTCAGTCCCTGGAGCACGTACAATTTGAAGCGACGATCGAGTATTCCCGTCGAGGGGACCTTCACGTCACGCTCACTTCTGCTGCAGGTAAACCAAAAACAACAATTCTAAGTTTTTCAGTGTAAATCAATGATCGTTTTTGTTTATTTGTGGAACTGATTTTCCTAGTAGGTTATTTTCAAGCCTGAAAAACATGTTCATCGGTGTTAGATTTCCTCTGTCCTACTCACCCTCACCCTCAGATAAGCGAAGTGTGTGGCCCATTCACATAATGCCAATTAAGGACACTGCTTGGAGTCATGCAGCTACAAGCCACGGTCATCTCCCGGGTTCTGGCATACCATTCACTTTATTAGGGAATATGCTACTGAAAGTTATTTTGATAATCCACAAAACTTAAATATATCTGAATCATCCAAAGAATTAGTTGTCATGGATAAAATTCCCATTATATTTATGTGATAAGATATGTGGATATATGCCCTTTTCCTGATATAATTCTAATTCTGGTATGATAAGAACGAGCGAGCCATAAATCTCCAACTAATAACAACCAAGAGAAGTTATCCCAATACTATATTTTTTGGAGGACCCAACGGACCAAATTCAATTTCTAGAAGTAATAGATGAGTAAAAATGAGCTGGTCCTGTGAACCCTTTCCAGGAGATGAGCTCCTGGAGATTTCCAGTGGGTGCCATTAATTCTAGAGTTATGCCATCTAGGTGTCTTGTAATGGGCCTGAAATATCATAGGAAACTGTTTCATTTAATCCTTTACTTTGATAGCAATGTAATTTATTGATCTATAGAGTGTTCAGACTTGAAGATTTGTTATTTCTAATACTAGTTTTTAGATAAATGATTATTAAATTCATATATTTTAAATCAATTATTTGCTTAATTAATCATTAAATAGCTTAACTAAATGACAAATTTATTTTTGTGTCCACATTAGATCATAGACTCAAGCACCTAAATTTTCAAGATTTCCTTTTTATATGCCACTAAAATATACTTTAGATCTTTGATTTTCATTGGGTCTAACTATAGAGAATAACAATAGTTCTCAGAGTTCTTCTTACTCAAATAAACCTTAATCAAAATATTAGTTTATTATTTAATTCCATACAACATGGTAAATGATTATTTGAAGGCAATGTGCTAAGTGCTGTGTATGAAAACATACTTTTTGCTTTATGAATGTCTCTATCCTGGCTGTACACTGGCAAATTAGGAGGAGCAATCTCTCCCAAGGTTGATTTTAGAATGTATCATAGTATGTGAGTTGGTAGGAAATTGCTTACTTTCTGTTTTTGCATGAAAATAGGAACCAACACTGTACTGTTGGCTGAAAGGGAGCGGGACACATCCCCTAATGGCTTTAAGAATTGGGATTTCATGTCTGTTCACACATGGGGAGAGAATCCTGTAGGCACCTGGACTTTGAGAATTACAGACATGGTAAGTATAAATGTGAAGATGAAGAAAACATGCTCACTTTTAAATACTTTGATCACTTTTTTTTTGAGACAGGGTCTCGCTTTGTAGTTCAGGTTGGCCCTCAGCTCACTCTGTAGCCTCGAACTCAGCAATCCTCCTGTCTCTGCCTCCCCAGTGCTGGGATTACAGGCATGAGCCACCACGCCTGGCAATGGGGCTTTTTTATATCATCTGTAAAATCTTATTCTACATTTTTAGATTTATTTTAAATATTTTAGATTTTTAAAATAAACCAATATGAAAAAGATTTACATAGACTGCTCTTCTTTTTTTAGTCAGATGCTTGATTTTGAACAATTAATTAGTTATAAAATTATCAAAACTATAAGCTTTGTTATTTTGAATGAGTTCGTTATGTTCACAGCACACACTAAAAATATACACATTTATCCACTAGTCCGGGAGAGTGCAGAATGAAGGGAGAATTGTGAACTGGAAGCTGATTCTGCACGGGACCTCTACTCAGCCGGAGCACATGAAGCAGCCTCGTGTGTACACGTCCTACAACACCGTCCAGAACGACAGAAGAGGGGTGGAGAAGATGGTGGATGAAGGAGAGGTCTGTGCGCCCCACTTCCGGCATGTTGTCCTCTGCGCTCCAGGAGGCAGTGCAGGGAGCCCAGCTCTGCGCCTCACTGCTAGGCAGGGAGTGGCCAGACGTGCCCAGGGAGGAAGGGAGAAATAGTGCTCAGCTGTTGATTTCCCTAGAAAATTTAGTTTTTCTTACTTAGCATTTGTTATGAATTCAAAATGAAATTTCCAATGTGAATCTTAACCACTTAGGACAGCAAGTTATAAAGAAAGCTGTCTTTATGCGTCTTCATGCGGAGTTAACATTTGTATTATCCTTTGCGTTTCAGTGGTTTCCATTACCCTGGCTTAATCTATAATCTTTATAAGCTAAGAAAAGTAGACCTTAGCATGTCCACTTTGCAGAAAGAAAACCAAAGCCCAGGTGGCCAAAACACATAAGCTCCTTTTCACTGGTTCCTGTTCAGCCAGTGAGGCCTTGCTAACACAGCCTGGGAAGCCCAGAAATCACATCTTCTCTCAGGCCAAAAGAAGTCATTGGTGCTCCTGGGGCTCAGCCTCTGGAAAGTGCTGATGGTGAGCAGAAGCCACATTTTCTTTATTTCAGTATCCCCTAGTGTCCAGCACAACTCCTGATTTTCAAGAATTTTCAAGCATGGCTGACTTCAAATAGGTCCAGGTCAGTGCTGGACATTTTGGACGATATAAAGACATAGTACTTACTCATTAAATTTACAAACTAATATGTGAAGGTCTCACCTTGGATTCTGACCATAATTTTACTCTGCTAAGTAGTTTCCTGACAGGATGTACATCCCAATGTTCTCTTATTTTCAGTCCCCAAAGCTGGGGATATCGTAAGGGTTTCTCCCTCTGACATCCCTTAGAGGCATTAACAGGGACCTTCTATTGTTAAAACACTGAGATGCAGCTGAGGCCCACAGCCTCAGATTTAACCCACTACAGTTACAAAAATTGGAAAGAAATTTTATCGGCCCTGAACTATATACAGCCTTTTCCCTTGCCATTTATTCCCTGAATAGCATAGTATAACAACTCTCTACATGGCCTTTACCTTGTAGCAGAGGTTGTAGGTAATCTAGAGATAATTAATGTGTACAGAAGGTTGTACGTCAGTGCTATGCAAATACTATGTCTTTTTCCGTCAAAGACCTGGGCACACACAGATTTTGGTACCTGGGAAGGTCCAGGGAGTGACCGTGCTTCCCAAGTGGTGGGCAAAGAGCCACTTCTCTGATCTCTCCCATTCCCTCCTCCCAGGTCCACCATCTCCACTCCCTTCTTACAACTGAGGAGCTTCTGACAGAGCAGGGGCCCTGTAGAAAGCAGCTCCTACTCTGTATCAGCTGGCTATATGAATGAGTTGTTAAATATTTAGTATCACCTTCTCAGGATAGACTCTTTCATAGCAGGAGAGTAAGGAAGGAAACCAGCACATTCTGAATACTTATCTATGTGATCTCATTCATTCTTGAAAATGACCAGAAATGGGGGAATTCTGATTCCTATTGTATAGGTTAAATGAGGGGAGATTAAAAGGGTTGTCAGGCGTATGTTAGTAAATGGGAAAGTGAGGGTTGAAACCTGAGTCTGTGGCTCCCAGCCTTGTGCTGTTTCTGCTCCCCAAATGCCCTCTGGAGGGAACAGGCAGGGGGCTTGTGCTAGGGTGGCAGGTACCTCACTGAGCTGGAATAATCTGCTTTCCCCATTATTGGTGGGATTCTGTGTTTTAGGAGCAGCCCACACAAGAGACCCTGAATGAGGACCCTATGGTATCAAAAAGCTCCAGCAGCAGCAGCGGCAGCAGCAGCAGCGGCAGCGGCAGCAGCAGCGGCGGCGGCGGCAGCAGCAGCGGCGGCGGCAGCAGCAGCAGCGGCGGCGGCAGCAGCAGCAGCAGCAGCAGCGGCGGCAGCAGCAGTGGCAATAGCGGCAGCGAGGTGGGGGATCGATGGGCCGGGCAGGCAGAGCTGGCCCCCTCAGAGGCCATGCTGCAACTCCTACAAAGTGCTTTCAGCAAAAACTCATCTCCAAAGCAATCACCAAAGAAGTCTCCCAGTGCGAAGCTCAACATCCCATATGAAAATTTCTATAAAGCCCTGGAAAAGCTGAACAAACCTTCCCAGCTTAAAGACTCTGAGGACAGTCTCTATAACGACTATGTGGATGTTTTCTATAACACAAAACCTTATAAGCACAGAGATGACCGGCTACTGCAAGCTCTGGTGGACATTTTGAATGAGGAAAATTAAAACAAATGTGTGGCCCCAAGTTGGAAATATTCACGCATCTTCCTTCCCCCTTAGATTCTGCTTGTGTCTGAAGTGGTTGTTTTGTCATTGATTCTATGCTTCTAATATACTTTATGGTACTTTTCCTTTTTCTCCCCATATTGTACATTTGAAGGGGATGAGCTCAAATAGAATATTCAACATCCAGAATTGATCATAGCTCTTTCAAAATATGTCTTCCCTGCCCGCTCAAGCAAAGTGTTTTGTTCTTTCTGGAGTTGCAGTTGACATGTGACCTCATGCAACGCTAGAATGCCCCCTTGAGGCAGTATTCCTGTGTCATTATATAGAAGAGGGGGAAAGCCCGGGAGACCTATTAACATGCAAAAAGGAATCTGCAAAGATGAGGGATGTCTTTGTCATGTGGTTCTTTGGATTTTGGTGCCAAGGAAGCATTTGATAATTATCTAGTTAAAGAGTTCAATTAGGCCCATCCTCTAGGGCCTAGCCCTTTCTCCTTCAAAGTCCTATTCATTATGGGAGTGATGATCTAGACATTTTGAAGAAAAAGCTGGATCTTGTTGATCCAGAAAGAGATCTTGAAATTTGTATTGTGTGACAAGGGAGTAGAGATGGTGGACCTGGGAGGAGGAAATGGGAGAGGTCAGAGGAGTGGCTTTTTGTCCACCACTTGGGAAGCACGGTCACTCCCTGAACCTTCCCAGGTACCAAAATCTGTGTGTGCCCAGGTCTAGAACATTCCTGTATACTTGTCATGCCATGCAAGCTTCTGCAGATGTAAAGTGGCTGGGATCTATGCTGCATGTCCAGGTCTTCCTCTTGTTCTTCTTCTGGAGGTTTCTTCTACTTATCTCCTTTCTCAGCCACAAACACAATGAGAGAACTAATTTACACCATTTTCTCACTAAATTCATACTTGTAATTTATTTGATAATAGTAATAGGAGCCTACTCCTAACATGAAGAATCAGTGTGGTAGCAGGAAAATATCTATACTGCAGAGAAGCAAGGAGAGGTTTTGCTTATTTAAAAAATATGATGGTCAATAGAACAGATTAGTCTGCATCTTTGAAACTGAGTGCTCATTTCTGGACTCTTCCATCTTCCGGCTGATCATATCCAAATTCTCACCAAACTGCTTCCATCCTTCAAGTCCGAAGACACAGATTGGCAGCCCATAGGCCTCATTTACTCTACCAATAGCTTCTATTTGCCATGCAGAATGTTTTTCTTTTTAAATGGTATTGCTGAACATAGAAAGTTTCACATAAAAGTGGATATTCAGACCCATCTACACTCATAGGAACAGCTGGCTAAAACTGAGTAGCTGATGCTCAGTTGGATTTGAGGCCCAAGTCTCTCTTGGCCTGCTCTGCATTACTTACACGGGCCACCTTATTCCTTACTATTAACATTCAGTGGGGATTTGATGTTGCCCACGTTCATGCTAAATATGTTCAAAGTGCAAATGCAGTAAGAAAGGAGAAAGAACTTCTTTCAGTCAAGTTGTACTATTAATTATTGTAAGTTTGCTATGATCTAATTTAAGTTGCATTTACAGGCAAAAACTAGTTATTTCACACCTCTTAGGAAGTATCTCTGAAATGCACTTTGACATATTCATTCGACCTCATCTCATCTGAATATTCATTTCTACTATTAATTAACTGCCCACCTCTTAGCTTCCCTTTCTCAACGTGCTCTCAAGGGCTGCAGTCACAAGGAATGCTGGAAGTCACCCATTGAGCTGCTGTTTGAAGATCTTCCGTAAAGTCTGAACATTAGATGGCCCCCCACGACACTGAACTAGTTCAGGAAGATAACTCATTTGCTTTGACTTAAGGTGTACACAGCCTGACTTGAATTTGGATGCATCAGGCTATTTTCAGAGCAATGCCCTTGTCTAAAGGATTTTCTTCTAAAAGACTGGTAGCATTACTCTTTTTGGGAAGATTTATGTGGTGTTTGATATAAGTTGTTAAACAGGTATAAAAACTGAAAAGAGCCTGACAGTTGTCAGATTCAGTTTCAATTACATATCTAACTAACTAACTAAATACCAAGAGCTAGAGAGGCCACTGAGTGGTAACAAAAGGGAGTTAGAACTCATCCTTTCCCCATTCTAAATCTAATGCTAAATTTGTGACACTTTCTTTTAATTATTCTTAACAGTGTCTTTTCCTAGTTAAAACCCTAAGCAACCTATTGGGTAATAGCCAAAAGTTCAGTCTAGAGAAGCTTTAATATTTAGATAAAATCATGTTTGAATGTTTCCAACCTGGAGTATATGGTTCAGACATAAAATATTTTTGTCAGTCTTTCTTAGTGCCTGTGTGGACTTTTGTGAAAATGTCAGAGGAAACATATATTTCCCTTGGAATTTTAAGCTATATTTTCTTTATAGGTATTTATAATGTACCAGTGCTTTTAACAAACAGAACTTTAAAAGGCATAATAAATTATATTAAAGAACCAAACATTTTCCTGAGATTCAGAAGATTTCATCCAATAAAATATTTTCAAAAGGCATGCTCCTGTCAATGAAACAAGTATAATATGTATGTGTTGTAATATTAAGTGACATCTGTCTAATATCCTAATATCATGTATAACTGAGTTTGATATATGTGGTCTTCACATACTTAAGGAAACTCTCACATTACACACTTGATGTATTATTAACCTAATATGTAAAATATGCCTATAAATCAGAATAAATTGTTTCTCACAAGGTCAAAAAGAAAAAAAAGCTGATGTTTCCAACAGAAACAGAATTGCTTTGTCTTACTATGTTTCCCAAATGGACTATCAAAATGTTGAAAGTATACACTAAAAAGTTAATTAATTCCTTTTAAAAATAATAAAAATTCCTTTTAAAATTAATTCCTTTAAAAAATAAATAATAGGTTTCCTGGGGGGGGCGAATTAAGTATCTACTTGAATAAGACATGTTCTGTTTTCCCCTCTGAACCTAGGTTCTTACTTTTTTGATGACACACAAAATTCTATGACTGCTGTTATTGAAATGTTGAGGGGGAAGAAAACTAAATTAAAACTGAGTGGACTCACTGCACCAAAGAGATATGATTTGCATCATTTTAGTGACTGTGAAGCATTCTAGCATATTAAACCCTCCCCAGAGGGCCTCTCTGCAAAATGCCTAGTCCCCAACATGGGTCTCCTGCCCTCACACTTGCTTTTCTGCTTCCAAAATCCATTTCTGGACTAGGAATAGTAGGAATACTTCCACCCACCATCTTGGAAACTGACCTTTCTACCCACAAGGAATGGTGTTTCTCTCAAATCTGTTCTATTCTCTTAAGATGTAGTCATCAGCTGAACCATAATAACCTTTCATGAATTCCAGAAATATTATTCTTACTGGATTTTGTCCTCCATGTGTAGATATCTTGAAAGCTTCCCATCATGATGGACTGGCGATATGTCTGTTTTCTGTCTATTTAATTTACTTATGAATCAGAAGTGGTGGTATGTGACTATAATCCCAGAACTCAAGGGTGTTGTGGAAACAAGATTGAGGTGAGTGGTTCTGACGAAGGAACCCAGTTACTCCTGTCCACAGTAGACAGAGTGACCATTGTCCTGATTGATTGGCAAGTGCCTCTGATTTTCTCTGGTGTCCCAGCATCATCATCTTTTCACAAACACCTTGTTGGATAACAATTATAACCTGTCCTTAGCACATAGGCTTGGAATAACTTCTTTACTTGTAGATCATAATACAATTCTTAAAATGTTTTATTCACACTGTGATCATTGAGTCTCATAATTGGAAGGGATTATCTGTTTTTCTCCCCAGCCTTCTACACTTGAGAGGGATGCTGAAAGGATTCTGGGTGTAAGTGCTCGTGCTTAAAAAGGAATTGCAGGGAAGGAAGAACTTCTTTTTCTAGACCTACTGTGTCTGTATGGAATCCCTGAGGCTTTAATAGTCATTTGGGGGCCTTCCTGTGTACAGTATCTATGTCTGAAAGAACTCTCCAGTTCCATAGGCCTCCAGTCCCCTAAGACTTAGGCCTTCCTCCTTCTGATCTCCCTGCTCTAAGTCATGGAGTCTATGAACTCTCTCCCCCTTCTGAGTGTCTTTCAAGTCTGTTCACTTCCCTATTTTCAGTGCCACCATTCTGGTGCACACTGACATCTTCTCTCACTCAATGAGATTTCCAAGTTTCATGTCTCACATCACTCCTTTCTTGAAAACTCACCGGGCTTATGACCAAAATGTGTGAACAGTGTTAGCATGCTGGAAAACATGGTCCCATCGTGTCATCTCATTGAAGCTTTCTTCCAGCCTTCTAATGACTCAGGTGACCCTGCACACTATTCTGCCAGAAATGTTTTGCTTATTTTTTGTACTCATCTTTCAAAGCACATTTTACAACTCCTTTCTTTGAGGAACCCATTCTGACCACTTCACCGGGTTAAGTCAGAACTCTGATACATGTGCCCATGCAGCACTGATCGCAAGAAGAACTTAAGGGGCAGTTCAAGGTTTAATGTCCACCCCCTTAATGGGATGTAAGTTTCACTAATATCTCTCATGTTAACAACTACACCCCCAACACAAACACGACATCTTGTACAAAAAGGTAGATCACGAACAAATGCTTACATAACATTTTTTAACTACTAGGTTTATCTACAAGGCTGTTAAATGTTTTGGAAATTAGAAGTTGGAAAGTTTAACTCACTGCTCTTGAGCATCATGAATCAACAGCAGTAGCATTTTCTTCATAGGGAACCAGCACCGGCTCTGAGCAAGAGTCAAGCTCAGATGGATTTTCGTTCTAATTCTGTGACTTACTACCTGGGTGACACTCGATGAATAACTGTTCCTTTGTAAGTTTCAATTTCTTTGTCTACAAAATGAGAAAAACAGTCCTACTTACCTCAAAGATTTGATTATTTGCTTATTCACTACATTGTTATTAAACACCTTCAATGCACCAAGCATGCTGACAGGGGCCAGAAATAGAAATGATGGAGATGGACATGACCTCCTTTCTCACGAGCACTGTTTTAATTCATTCTTATATCCCCAGCCCTAGCACATGCCTGAGGTGAAATCATTGTTTAGCATGTCTGTTGAATGAAATAATAATTCACTCTTCCACTGACTTAGAGTGCAGAGGACATGAAATTACCAGCGTAAAAGAAAAGTGTTGTTTGTGCTCATACAGTCACTAGGTAGAGGCAGAACACTGAGTCCTGCATGTGGACTGTTGGAACTAAAGACAAAGATCCACTTATTACCATCCCCGCTTTATATAGGGAGGGAAATTACAGGCACCTGAGACAATTCTGTCAAAGTCAGAGTCAGATATACGAGCACTGAAAACTTCACTACAGTGACTGCCTCCTCACGTTGTATCAAACCCCTGCTGAAAATCCGGAGTCCCAGAGAGAGAGGAAATGAGGAAAGAAATTCAAAGCTTGGAAGGGAAAATATCAACATCAGAAAAGCAGCAGGGAAATGTCTTTCTCTGGCTCTTTTCACCCAGCTACTTAGTTACTGCCCAAGACTTCACAGTTTTCTGCCTTTCCTGTTTTTACGTCCTGTGTCAGGTAATAATAGATACAGCTATGTCAGGCTGCATGATTTTACTTGGTTCTACATGATGTGTCATCAGTCAAAACACTGAATCATAAGAATGACATATAATTGTATATATTTTAGAAAGAAATACACTTGAAACCAAATTGTAGGCTGCTGCTTTTTCCTCACCCTGATTTCAAAATACCCTGAATTTAAAAAAAAAAAACATCATAAAAATAGACAAAGAAGCCATATGTACTAAACAAGGAAGCCAGACAGAAGAACAGACTCTGAGATCAAAAAGCATGTGTGACCTGACCGAGCAAGGATCTCCTTCACATCACACACGCGTTAACGTCACGAGGGGGTCTAGGGGTCTCCGAGGCACAACCCCGCTTCTCGGGTTCTTACTCCCCTAGGACTGGGAATGTGTGAGCGAAGCCAGACTGGAGAGTCCTTGCGCCTGTGCAGAATGGGAATTTCAGGGAACGTACTTTACGGTATTGCAAAGGCGGGAACAAAGCTGTCCAGCAACAGCTAGGCAGGGAGAGCTCGAAAGTGAGCTCCTCTGGCTGGTGTCCCTGCCCTGCCCATTTTGATAGGAATTTTAAGCCCAACAGGGCCTCAGCCTTTGTTACGAGTGTGGCTAAGGCATGTGGAGTTTTAGGGGTCCCAGTCCAGGGAAGCTGCTCTCTGGGGATAACTGTCTTCACCTGTGAAGGTTCCACAAAGGGCAATTTCCAGAAACAGGGGTCACTCTATTGCTACCAGCAACACCAGCCAGGCTAGATTAGCCAACCCCTACGTGACTGCCTGTCTCCCCTGCTCCCTGTCCCCACAACCTCCACTGGAGCCTCCTACCGCCATAGGGTGGTGAGTAGGCAGTCTTTACCCTTTGAAGGCCGACACTTGGTTGACTGGATACAGGGCATACTGCAGGGTTTGGTCTTGTGGGCTAATAGGAGTTGGGCAGGCCCGGCAGCCCGCGTAGGAGGGCAGAGCTGCCTACACAGGGGCGGGGGTCAAAGCCACAGGCTCAGCCGGAAACCACGAAGCTGCTTTCAGACTGCCTGCTGCTCATAGCCACACAGACCCTGCCTTTTCTGCCTGTATGAGGGCTCAGTCTTTTAACCTTCCCCAGGGTCCATCAGCAAACAGGTTCATGCCAAAGTGCATATGAGCAAAGTATTGAGGAGGCTGCTGAAAGCTTTGTTTTTCTTTCTGATTACTCTTAATCAATTATTTATATACCTGTCATTCATTATAACATCCAATTTTACAACCAAATCAGGAATTCACTGACTTAATTGGAATATCCTCATGATACCCATGCACAAAATTCTCCAAAATTAATTTATTAGGGGAACAGTTATTGAAATCTTTGAACTCAGTTCTCCTTTCCACTCCACTTCACAATACCTCAAAATGATTTATTTACATAGTTTGTACATGTTTAAATCTTCTGTAGTTAAAAATGAAAAAATAAATATCTGTTTATTCATTCCAAAATTATATTAAAGAACTCACAATAACATAAACAATAACATAAACAATATATTTGTATAAAAGCACTGTATTTCAAAACAAAATGTTAATAAGAAGATTGACATCACTTTATGTTTTGTGAATCTCATTAAGATGTGCCTTAGCAGAGGAAAATTGGATTCTGCTAATGATTTTAGCATTTATTCTGCTGTAATATGATTCTTTGGTTGATGAATAAGAAGAAAATGTAGCCTGTCTCTTTCTTTCTCTCTCTCTCTCTCTCTCTCTCTCTCTCTCTCTCTCTCTCTCACACACACACACACACACACACACACACAGAGCTACCTATCATCTTTCTCTCTGTTTGTATACCTACCAGAAAAAGGAAGAAATATGGAATATTTTTGATACTACATCAAGAGTTAAGTACTTTCTTAAAAGATACAATGTCCTCGGAAACTATATCCACAAACATTTTAGCTTTTCAGTTGATGACATGTAATGCACCCTCTTAATAGCATCTTTTGTTCTATTTTGAACCTTGAGTAGAGCTTTAACCCATCTATAATCTGTGACTGTATGTATTGTTATTTGCACTATGTGCTCAGAAGTCCCAAATCCTTCTTTATCTCACCATACAATAGTTTAAAGATCATATTAGTTAATGATATCACACATTTCATAAAGTCTTTAAGTACCGAGAAACTGTTGAGCCAAAGTGATAGCTAAAATCTTCCAACACTCTCTCACTTAAGAATCCAGTTGACAACAAATACTGAATCAGTTGTTTTTCTTTTAAAGAGTCAGAATTATCTTATTTATTTTCAAGAAAAGATTTGCCAAATACTCAAGTCAGGATAACCTGATGATTGACATGCAAAAGGGCTTTCCATATACTTGCCGATTTGTTGCCCAATTTAAAGGTACACTTTAAAGGGTTAGCATTGGTCTTCACTGTTTCGCCTAGAATATTAAATTATCTTTTTTTTAAAAAAACTGTCATCAGTGAGTGATGGTAAAGTCTATAGTGACTACTACTAAAGCTTGTAGTCTCTGCCCTCATTCTCACTCAGATATCACCATAGCTTTGTACTCTGTTCAAATATCAAATGCAAAGAGGGAAGATCCTGTTAGAATTACTAGGAGGGCCATAAAGAATGACAAGACTCATTCATTTATGTGTAAATGGTTATAGCTGGAGGACACACTAATAAGTGAAATAAATAGATCACAGATATGCAAATACCGGAACTTTTCTTTGGTATGTGAACCTGTAGATGTAAATGAGTTCTAGAATGTAGTTTTTATAAAATAGGAAATATCCAAAGGGAATTTGGTGTGGGAACATAATGAGGGGAAGAAATAGATATGATTCCAAAAGAAAATTTAAAAACCATGTATATAGGGGTTGGGGGCTTGTGGGTGGGTAGGGATGTGGGTAAAAATGGGAATTAACGTGTCATATACTGGTACAAATTCCCCAATGTTGTATGTGATTGTGAGCTGTATATAAAATGTGCAAGTAAAGAATTCAATTTTAAAAAAAGGATTACTAGGAGGGCAGTTTTGGCTTGGTAAATGTCTTTCAAGGGTGCTGGGACTCCCAAGTGTAGGAGCCTATACTTTGAGAGTTATGTTAGCAAATTTTCAAAACCAATTGAAGTAGTTCCCTTTAGATAAGCCCATGTGATTTAGGTCAAAAACAAGAAAGGAGGGCCAGAGATTTAGCTCAGTGGTTCTGGCACCTGCCTTGCAAGCGCAAGGTCCTGAGTTCAATCCTGGTAACCACATACAATGTTGGGCGTGGTGACTCACGCCCACCACCAGTCAGTACCACATACCACAGTGCCAGGCGTGGTGGCTCACATCTGTAATCCCAGCAGAGACAGGAGGATTGCTGAGTTTGAGGCTTGCCTGGGCTACCTAGTGAGCTCAGGGCCAGCACGAACTACAAAGCGAGACCCTGTCTCAAAAACAACAACAACAACAAAAACACAAGAAAGGAGACATTGAAATACAAATACTGTAGTGCTCCTCAAACACAATCATGTTCAACCTCAATCCGGGCTGTTCTGTGCCTGATTTGCCCCATCTCAGCAGGCACACACCACCTGCCACTGTAGGTGGAACTAGTGCAGCCTAAGATGCTACTTACTCCTTTACACAGATGCATGTTAGACCTTTAATACAAGCATCAGAGGGGCTGGCCGAGAAGAACTGAGCTGTAGCACAGAAACAGATGCATAAATACAAACATGTTGGGCCAGGGAGAGAATATTAATTTCAAGATAACTTCAATATGCAAATATGAACACAGCACTCTCTACTCTCTAACTCCCAGTCCTTTCACACTAGGGAACTGGGTTCGAAGACAGTACTGTGGTAGAAGCTCTTTCGTTCCTAACTACTTCTTCCCTCATCTGTAATGATTGAGTTTTGTCTACTCATTGCTCTCCATGGACCATGCCAGCTTCTTCCCACTGAGCCACTGCAGTGTGAGTTACAGGTAAGTGTGAAAGTGCCTCTCCCATCAGAATTACAGAAAATTGGAAAAAGGTTTTAAATGCATATTCGTGATTCGTCAGAGTCTAATATTTAAGTTATATATTTCATCGACTTCATTTTACTACTCTAGCTGTTTCTGCTATGCTGCCCTATAAGTTACACAAATGGAAGAGCTTGAGAGAACTTTATACACCATTTTTACTAGAAAAAAATCATTTGCAGATGTTCTGTGGTTACTCTAACCTAGGTATTTGGCAACTTCTCTGAGTCTTTAAATACTTGTTGAAAGTAGCTAATGCAAATTTATAACATATATGTATCCATATCAAATAAATCCAGAGGAAAATTAAGTCTCATTAATATTTTAATGCAACATCTAAAATGCTCTTGCCCATTGCATCATAAGGCTTTTCTAATTTTTAAAGACAGCAGTAAAGGTTAAGGAGGGTACGGTGGAACAGACTTATGTAGTTTTAGTGAAACCATTAGCATCACGAATTAATGAACATTTCTAACCTTTGACCGTATAGCCACCACTCTGAGAAAATATTCTAAGGAAGTAGAAATTCAATGAAAAATTGGAATAATTTAACTGAAGAATGTATAAATAAGTTACAGTACACATGGGAAGCGGAATGTCATTAAGTAACAAAATAAGGTAGAATATTTTTCTTACAAGAATTATTCATAAAAGCAAGGTATTTAATGAAATGTAAACATGAAAATGCCTACTTTTTTCTAGTTCATTTTTGATTTGTGTTTGGTGTGGTGAGAACATCTAAGATATATACTCCTAGGAAATTTTAAGTATTAAATACAGTACTGATTCAGTGTGGTCATTGTGGTGAAAATTAGAACTTCAAAGTGTATTGTCCTGCGCATCTAAAACTTTTTACCTTGTCTCTTCCTCCAGGCTGCGGAAACCACTCTTCTGCCCTTATGTCTCTGAGCTTGAATGTTTTAGATTTCACATGTTAAGTGGGATCTTTTAGTTGTATTTCTGTATCTGGCATTTCACTCAGCACATTGGCCCCCAGGGTGATCCACATCATCACAATAGTAGGATTTTCTTCTTTTTAATGAATGCTGTTCCATTGTGTGTGTGTGTGTGTGTGTGCGCACGCGTGTGTGTGTGTGTGTGTAGCTATATTGACAAGTACACACTTAGGGTTTTTTCCCGTCTTTTTGAGAACAAGGCTGAAATAAATTAAAAATGATATCTTTTAAAAAGAATGGATTCATTGATCACAATGGATGTACATGTACGTACGTATACACATGTTTAGAGGCAGAGAGAAAGAAGTTTAGGGAAATATCACACAGAACTGTGGAAGAACAGATCCAAAATTCATAGAAGAGACCTACAGGATAGAAATGGGGTTAGGCACTGATGTTTGTCCTGAGGCAGAGTTTGTTTTTGTCTGTGGGAAATCTATTTTTGCTGTTCAGGCCTCGAGGTCTTCAAGTGTTTAAATGAAGCCCGCTCACATTACCCAGGATCACCTCTTTCATGTAAAGTCAAGTGCTGTAGGCCTTAACCACATTCCTAAAGTACCTTCATGGTATCAAGTAGTAAGTTTTGATTAAGTCAGTGAGCTCTGTAGTGTAGCTACTTTGACAAGTAAAATCTACTATGTCAGGGGTCTCTTCCTTTTGCCTTTTGTTTTGTATGCCTCAGTTTTCTTTGACGAGCCCATATTCTGTACATAAATCTGTAAGAGTAAATGCAGATGCCTACTATAAATTAAATACATCAAAGAGCAAATGAGTTACTGCAGATGATGATTTAATTTTCTTCATGCCATTTTATAAATTCTTGAAAATGTCCAAGATTTCTCCCCTTAGTGTCTTACAACTATGAGGAAGCTTTGAAGGGAACTTTCCCGTGGGTAAGCAAGAAAAGACTTCTCAAAACCTCTGCATCCTTCATTTTATGACTGACCGTGTCTGGCCCTGCATTTCCAATGCCCCTTGTATCCGCTGTACTGAGGCTTAACAGCCTCCACATTTCCTTCACTCTGCTCAGACAGTGTTGCAAATCACATGATAATCACTAATGTAAGCAAATAGGATTTACTGGCATTTCAGAAACACTGTCAACATTTCATGGAGAACCAGAGAATAAAATTTAAAATTCTAAGTGACTAGACTAAAGGAACAACACATATCTATGTGGTGAAATGTTAGGAAAGACGTGCTCCGCTGCCCACTGATTAACCAAGATCAGCCCTGGGCTGGGTGCCAGGTATTGCACTGCTGAGACCCGAGCAGTGCCAGGACTCACCTGCCTCCACACTTGCCAGAATATTGAATTTCAGGCCACCTCATCCTGCTGGTTCCTGTTCTCATCCTTATCTTGAATGAGGGAACTAGGTTATGTGGTTGCACCAAGAGAGTCTGGTACAGTTGTTTAATCATAATACAGAAGCAAGGACTCAAAGTGAGGAAAACTACAAGACATGAGAGTATTTTCAAAGGATGTTGACAGAACAGGGTACATAGTGTCAGTGGGTCAGTACATGGCCTACTTCAACTGATGAAGAGTCTATAAGCCACAAAGAAAGCTCTGACCAACATTTTCTTTTCTACTCCTAGGTTTCTTTCCTTGAATCAAAAATTATTTCAGTCCTTATATTCTGTTACATCTTTTCTATGTCAAAAAAATTCCAAGACAGAGCAAATATTTATGGATATTTAAAGTTTTCCCTGAGATGTCTTTTCCAAAGCACCAGCTTATATTCATGAAATGGCTATATGTTATGGTACTAAATATATCCTGCTATTTTCTCGTGTGTCATCTCATGTGATAAAGAAAGGGGGAAACATTTTGAATTAAGAAAAAAATCCAGCTTTTGGACTCGAAAACATGTGATCCAGGCAAACACTTCTCTAGTGCCACAGAAACCTGTCTTTTCTCCCCTAAATATTTTTGAGTAGCTGGTAATTATCCAATTTGAGTGGAGTAAAACAGGTTTTCCAAATAAAGTGCACTATATTGATGGTTTCATAAATGTTTTATACCAACTCCACATGGTAAGTGGAGCAGTAAATCCTGCTGCCCACACTCAGAATAAGCAATACTCTGTCAGCAGACATCATGAGACCAACATTTTCTGGAATCCTGGTTGACTGAGATTTCTCAGGTCTGACTTCTTTCTACTACTCACTTGGTTGGGAAAATTTTCCTTTAGTGATTCAGGAAATAAGACCTCTTATTCTGCAATGAGAAGAGTCTACCTGTGTGAACTTAAATGTTCCATATCTAGCACAACCAGCCTAGCAGGTAACAGAACCACCTGTGGCATGCACTTCAAACATTACAACCTGCTTTCCGGTTGTAAGGTTACTCACAAGTCTGCCTTTGAAGGAAGTACCTGTTTCTATTTCCCACAGACGTGGTAATGCTTCCAAAATATTAAGCAATTTTCTGAAAGCCCTACACCTGAGTGACAGAGGAAACTTGGCTATGCCTGCAAAAGATAAATGACTACAGTCTCTGTGGAACATTTTTTTGGCAAAAGCAGAGAGGATTAAGCTGATCTACCAGAGTTGGAGAGTTCCATTGCATTTGTCTACCTATTTTGGCTGAGAAAAATAACACATTGCTACAGAACCTGTGATATTTCATGCCCTAACCTGTGCTTTGCACCAAGAGCCTATTATCTATTATCAACAGTCCCTTGATGCCCTTTGCCAACTCATTCTCAGCTCACAAGTGGAAACGATCCTGAAGCCTTCATTGCTTTTCATAGGTCACCATCCCTGTCATCTCGTGCTCTTTGAGAAGCAAAACACTACGTTACATGTAACATAATCAGCTGCCAGGGTGCTCAGCTTTTCCTTGTAAGAGAATACTGCCTGTATTCTATCTTTTCTCCCCTAAGTATTTTTGAGTAGCTGGTAATTATCCAATTTGAGTGGAGTAAGATAGAAAACAGAGAGAAAGCCTTACCGTCACAAGATGTGCATGCTGAATTCAAGCAGCTGCTACGGAGTCTTGGATGAGAAAGAACGCAAAGAAAATGGAGGATCAGCACAATCAAAAGAGGGGTATTTGTCCTAATGAGCAACTTCCTTTCTAAACTGAGCCTGGACATCGCACTAAATCACCTCAAAGTTTAATGCCAAAGCCAGCAAGGAAAAAAGTGCTGCAGGTGAGCCTGGGAGCCTGTTTATGGAGAACAGAGAACCATGGGCTGAAATGGGGCCTTGGTGATGGCGGGTAACTCAGAGTAACCAGGACCTTACAGGGAGCAGCAGTCATGTTCCCCAAAAGCTGGGCAAAGGCATGGACTTTAAGATCACTGGGAGGCTCTGTTCAGCTGAGTACAAATTAGTGCAAGAGTTACCCAAGATCTGGCTTTCCAAGATGCTACAGACTGTGTTCAGTCTTCACAGATGATGCCTTGTGCTAAGGGTGAGAGAAAAGGGTCATGGCAGAGGAAGGAAATAGTGTTTCCTAAGGTGTAGCCTTTGGAAAGGCAGGAACTTGGCCAACCCCAGTGAGAAGCTGTGAGGGAAGCCCCAGCAGGATTTCTTCCTTTGTAGACACAGGGATGGCATGACAATTTGAATCTAGCCAGGACCTCCTGGCTACCCTCTGACTGGTATCTTCTACCCACGTCCCATAGGACCCACATTTGTGGTCACTCCCTGGTGTTTTCTGGTCCCCCCTAGGAACGTCCTACTGTGTCCTTGGCCAGTGGGATTCATTTTCCCAATGTCTGCCACCTGCACAATCTTGTGTCCTCCTCTGAAGACAGCTACCACAGTACTGACCGGCTAGAAAATCGACTCTGGCTAGAAACCATCTCGTCAAATTCTGAAGGTCATAGGTATAAGCTATTCATCATCAGATTTGTGGGGAAATTTAAGAGTAAAGACAGACAAAGATCTCAGGAGATTTTATCCTACATTGAAAAGATAAGACCAGCAACACCTGAGGAAGCCATCTAGTGATTAATGAACAGTGTATTGTAGCAGTTAAATAAACTTGGGTTTCACTCCTACTCTACCCATTGAAGACTTGTGGGAAAATTACTTCTCAGAGTTTAACATTTTTTCCTTCTCCAAAATGATTGCTGATTCATAGAATTTATAGGAGAAAACAAATACAATGCATATCTGTACAGTGTCAGTATCTAACAAAAGTTATCTTAAAAATGAAAGTTAATCGAGTGTAGTTTATTGGGAGGAAAAATGAGAAAGTGAGCTATAGTAGTTTATGTTAGCAAAAAACCAGCCAGTATACTGGCTTATAAGATAAACTGCTTTTTTACATTCTCTACATTTATTTTTATTATAAATTCAGGTTTGAAAGATTCTTTAAATTTTTTACCCTATTTTTAGCCTGTAGATATTGAGTACTCTTCAAGATGAGTACATACCAGTCGTTAAGGTTTATAACCAAATACCCCCAATGATCATATTTTCAATCAGCAGGTATTTACTGAGTAGCTACTATGTGTCAGCTACTATGATAGGCCATGAGAACTCAATAGGCAGAAGAGCTCTCTACTCTCTGTAATCTCTAGTTCAGCCGGGAACAGAGACTCAGAACCTCCTACGGGCAGGTAATGGGAGGGAAGTCACGTTATAAAATATCCCACCCCATGTCACTGGCTATAAACGTTCAGGGAGAAGGAAGGAAGGAAAGAAGGGAGAGAAGGAGGAAGTGTGCTATCAGGAGATAAAATAAACACGAATGTGCTAAACCTCTCCTTTATACCTCCTTGACATCTGGCCACAAGCCAAGCAGATCTGCCCTCCGCCTCGGGCTGCCACAGGATTAGTGCAATATCTACAGGAGCTGCGGCGTTTATTGACCGGCCAGCTTTGTTAATATCGACCTTCCTGGAGACTTGGGCAGCACCTCTGCCCACCCGCTTTGGAGCAATCATGCTCTACGAGCTTTCTTACATAACAACCTATGGAAACGAGCCGGCCATGGCAACATGACTCCATTTACTCTGCGCTGAGCTACAGATGGGCTGGCGAGCCCTGTGAGCTAATGGAAAACTAACACATGCTAGCACAGGTCAACAGCTGTGCGCGCTGTGACGGTGGCCCGAGTGCCCGGGTGTATTCCAGGGACCCTTGCGTAGACTACCATCTGCTCAAGGATATTGTTCATTTCCTTTCAATGTGAAGAAAGATACCAGGAACTGGTAGTGAAAGAGAATATATCAGGGAGATTAACTTGCCTTATTTTAGGTCTCACGCTTACTGAGCTCTGAAGTTTCACTTACGTCCTAACCCAGTAGGTGAATCTCTACCATGACACCCCCTAAGCTTCCTTACAGGTCTTCTAAGAGAAAAGTGGGAGAATGTGCTTGGTTTTGATGTTTTGTTCACAGACTTGTTATTTACACACTCATAATTCTACCACATTACTCTTTCTAGAGTGACACGTGTATCTTGTAGCCCATGAAGTCAGGCTGGCCACTTACAATCCAAACTCAATTCCGTCCCAGCCCCAAAACCAGAGTGGGTGGGGATACACTAAAAGCACTTTCAAATCAGTGCTCCTTTCCCTGTGACTATCAGTGTTCTGATCGGAAAGATGTATTTGTAGGGGTGAGAACTAAAGTCTGGTCTGACCCTGAAAGAATGTTAGGCAGCTTCACACACTTCCTTTGTTGTCCTCAGTTTGACACTGTTAGCTGAAGGGCAAGGAATTAGGGCAACTCCATTTCATATGCTACTAGAACTGCTTGCTAATTTTTTGTCTTTCTCATTCCTGGAAATACATGCTTAGCAGTCCAGTTAGTCATTATTTTACTCAGAGCCTCTACTAATACCTGGTATATACAAGAGCTACTAAACAATGTGATCTTGGGCAAGTTAACAAGTCATTTAGAAGCTCTGGACTCATATTTCTTCACTTACTATTTGTTAAATTTTTCTCATATGATATCCTATAAAAGATATTCAATATCTTTATCAGTTTCATATCAGAAGGAAAATATTAATAATCCCTAACTATTCAGATATTTTTTTAGTTTGAACTACATACAATTGTAATTGCAATTGTAGTTGACATTTCAAAGCCCAAAACCTTGATTAGCAGAAATTTCATATGACTTAAACTAATATATTGGGCACATTTTTATTTAGCATCTACTATGTATAAGTAAGGGACTCTTTTCAGGCATTGGGACTATAACTGTGGACAAAAAAGAATAAATCCTTTTTGTGTGCCTCATATTGTAATTGGAAAAGACAGAATAAACAAATTAAAAGATTTAAAGTGGATCATGCAGTGAAGAGAGTTTGGAAGGAATATAAAAAAGAATAAAGAGACAAAATCACTTGAGAGCAAAGAAATAATGAAAAGGGGATTCTGAGTGAAATTAACCTACTGAACACTGAAACTCTCAGTCATGTTTCCTTTCTTGGCTTCCAGGTGTCTGGCCGCCGGATCATCAGCCATCAGAAAGGTGAGATTCCTGTCTAAGGCATATGACCACCTCAGAAGGAAAGATGGAGAGAGTGTAGTATTGTGTGTTCACCAACAAAGTGGCTCAGCCCGATCAAGTGAGGGGAAGCCCTGTCACTCAGCTTCCCAGCCAGCTCTTGGGTGTCCCTATGGAAAGGAGGGTAGGTGCCAGGTAGTTGAGAGAAGCCACTATGCTACAGATGAGGAGACAGAGCAACAAGGAGCAAAAATTCAGCAGGAAAAATCTTTCACAAGGCAGTGAGCAGACAGACACAGAGCCCAGGTTTGATACCCCTCATTAAAAAAGAAAGTAGAAGACTTCATAAGAAGAAGAAATGACAAAATATTTTGTACATCTTCAGAGAGAGGAAATACTTGTAAATATTTGAAGATAAATACTTGTAAATATTTGAAGATAAAACCATTCTAAGAAATAAAAAACACACTGGGAAAAAGGAAAAGTTTAATAGCAAAGTCATGTGACAATATTTCAGGAAATATAAAAATACTTAGAAAAGTATGCCAAAATATAAAAAATGTGAAATAGATAATATAGATGTTAAAAAGACAATAGCTCACAAGTCAACACCTAAGTAACAAAAGTCTAAAAAGAGAATAAGAAAATATTTAAACCAGTGATGAAATTAACAGTTAAATATTCAAGGGACTTATGATGAATTCCTGGACATCTCAGAACTCTAACTATACAGAAAAGACTTCTTTCACAATGAAAATATTTCATGCAGCAGCAATACTAGGCATTAGCAAAAAAATGAAGTGAAACTTTCTAAATAGTAGGAGGAAGAGAACACTGGCTAAGTTTGGGAGTCCAAAGGCCTGAGACCAGGGGCTGTGATGTCTGGGGTAGAAGATGGATGTAGCCAGTTTATAAGACACAGTCATTCACCCCTGTTTCACCCTTTTGTTCTATGCAGGCCCTCGAAGGACTGGAAGATGCCAACCCCATTGGTGAAGACAAATCTTCTTTACTCAGTCTACAAACTCAAATGTCAATTTCCTCTGCAAATACTCTGACCTACATACCCAGAAGTAATGTTTTATCAGGTATCTGGGCATCCAGTCAGTTTGACATATAAAATTAATCACAGTAGATTAAGAAAGAGAGGAGATCAATAGTGCAATTGGTCATGTAAGTCCAAACACCCCATTGTCACCTAAGAGGAGATGATTAGTAGGCAAATGATATGCACAAGACTGGAATTCTGTAGTAGGTATGCTAAAAATAAGATAGTGTTATGTTTTTACACAGGCCTAAACACTATTAAGATTTTTTTCTCATTTTTATAGGTAACTACTAAACTACGGCTTTGATTTTTATTTATACATTTGTTCAAAGAGAAATCTTTGAGCTCAGAGCCCAGAGCAGTCCCTGCCACCCCCGGCCTGGTCACCATTGGCCCAGGCCGACGCACAGCAGCCCCCTGGCCCTCAGCGCTGCTGAATCCCAGAAGCACCTACTCTGTGTAGGAAGTGGAGTCAGATGTGGAAGGAGAAAAGGGTGCAGAGGCAGCAAATGTTACAGGCCCTGGCGGACTTCCGGTTCGAGGCAGTAACTATGCAGTGGCCCTAACCATAGAAATAATGATAGACGCTATCCATGTCATTCGGGTCCTCCCCGCAATTACGGAAGAATTAGCAGAGTAATGAGAGGCGGGAGAAGGCTGAAGGGGAGTGCTCCCTTCTGAAGGCCCGGCCGGCTGAAGGGCCCGGCTACCCGCAGAGACCCACAGCACTCCGGCCCTCCTGGGCAGGGAGGTGTGACGAGGCTGCTGACAACCCGCACGCAGGAGAACAAGGCAGAAAGCGAGGCGGAGTGTGTGTCCAGGTTGTAGACCAGGGTTCCGCAGGGAGCCTCCTCGCCAAAGACAGCCTAGAGAGGGCGGCGGTGAAGGGTGAGGCAAGGCACGGGGAGGAGACCCAAGAGCAGCGGGGCCCTCGTCGGCGCGACTTCAGTCAGCAAGGCCGATGCCCGGAAAACCCCACACCGCGAGATGGCAGGGACAAAGGCAGCCGGTCGCCCTCAGAGAATTCTGCTCCCGGCTGAGCAGGGCGCGGAGACAGTTTAACCCGTCACCCATCGTCTGGTGTAGTCATCCAGCAAAAGGAACAAATGTGAAATTCCAGCAGTGACAAACGAGCAAAAGGGTGGGAACTGAAGGCCGTAAAGACTTGCTCTTTGTTCGCTGACCAGATAACTAGAACTCCCTTCATTACCTGCAGCATGGGATTTTTGTTATTTTTCCCTAAATACATCTCTTTTGGTAATGACAAATATGGGTGTGTGGTTTTGTTTGCTTGTCTGTTTGTTTGAAGCCTGGTTTTTCTCAGTACTTCTTTAAAGGTTTTTAAATTATTTCATATTGGTCGTTGAGATTTTTTAATTGAATTATTTATTGATATATTTTATATACAGCTCACACTTACATTCAACATTAGGGGATTTGTACCAGTATATGGTATGAGTTAGTCCTCATTTTTACCCATATCCCTACCCACCCTATGACCCCTCGCCCCCTATATACATGAGCTTTCTTTTTTAAAAAATCATATTTATTCTTTCCCCTCATTACTTTCCCCTACCACTGTCCCTTTAAGTATTTC
>PVIC010002859.1:0-14110 GCA_004025085.1 Thryonomys swinderianus
AAAAAAAAAAAAAAAAAGATTAAAAAATGGTATGTAGGGCCAGAGATTTAATTCAGTGGTTCTGGTGCCTGCCTTGCAAGCACAAGGCCCTGAATTCAATCCCCGGTAACCACATACAATGCTGGGCATGGTGACTCACACCCACCAGCAATCAATACCACATACCACAGTGCCGGGCGTGGTGGCTCACGCCTCTAATCCCAGCACTTGGGAGGCAGAGACAGGAGGATTGCTGAGTTCTAGGCTTGCCTGGGCTATGTAGTGAGCTTAGGGCCAGCCTGAACTACGAAGTGAGACCCTGTCTCAAAAAAAAAGGTATGTATAGCTTTTCAAAAATAAAAAAAATTTTCCTAAGTTTTGACACAAAGGAAACGTAGATGCTTTTAAATTATTTAGACTGAGGTAACTAAATTATACAGACAAAACCAAAAGATCAAAAATGATTCCATCATATCACCTCATGTGTCACCAGAGAATTTTGATACTTTCTCTCCTAAAATGCTGCCTTTCCAGACCTCTCTGAGCACCCTAGATTGTCACCTCGCATTTGGAAGGCCCAGGATGTGTCACTTTTATTCGTATGTCCTGGGAAGGCAGAGGAAACATTTGCAGGTATCTTAATCGCTGTCTCCTTGCTGAGACACCATACCCAACACCCAGAGTTAAGGGAAGAAAGGTCATTTCAACTCACGGTTCGTAGAGACCTCAATCCACAATCTGCTGGATACACACCAGAGGATCAAGAGCAGTATGGCGGCATCACGGAAGGAGGAAGGAAGCCAGTTTATATGCCCCTTTCAGGCCCTGCCCACAATAACCCACCTCTTCCTACCACTTTCCTCTCCCACCACACCCAGCTGGAAACCATCAGTGGACTAATCCACTATCACACCCCCATGGCCCAGTCCCCTTCCCGGGGCCCCTCCCTGAGAGCGAACAGGCATAGGCAGGGGTCATTCAGATAGAAGCCGTAACCGCTGGGTTTAAATTCTTTCCCTAAACGTGAGGAACAGGTGACCCTGATCACCAAGAAGCTGAAGGTGTCAACTTGATCATCGTCAAACAGTTGGCTGGTTGCTCACCCCTGGGACAATCTTATTCTTGTGGGTGCAGGGTGTTGGCAAAGGAAGGTTTCCAGGACAACATGGAAGAGAATCTTGCGCACTGATTTCTTTGGTGGTATTTATTGCCATCCCGCCACACACAGGCCTCTCAGGCTGCTGGACCCCGGAGAGAAAAGTAGGCTTCTCCCACCCACTTCCTGGCACCTGTGTTCTCTTGTTTAGGGCTCCCAGCTGCGAGGCCCCCTAGATCTATGGCTACCTGGAGCATTTTGTGTCTACCAGGACACGCCCTTTGACTTGTCTCCCTTCCTCGGGAGACAGAGCAGAGAGTAATTGCAGCAACCCAGTGGACACACAAACACACACAGATGAGGGACACGAAGGCACTGACTCTATCTTCTACTCCAGAAATAGTGCTTCCTTATGCACGTTTTAATTTTAAAACTTTTACCCATTTTTTTTTTTTAAGTAGGAAGCAATCCGGAGATTCGTAGTTGCGCCCAAGCCCTCCAGGCGCTTTTCCCAGGACCGAGGCCAGGCCTTTCTCTACATCTAGTGCTGATGAGTGACACCCCTTGGCTAACACAGGTCCCTGGCGTTTGTAAATCCCTGTCTGTCTGGACCCCTGCATGGCGGGGGGACGTGCTGATTGCGTCCCACTGGATCATCACCATCAGGGATCCAGGGGGCAGAGAGAACGTAGCAACAAAATAGCCGCAGACAAGCCCGGGGTCCGGCTCCCAGGAACGGATTAAATCAGCTGTGGCGCGACCCCTCATTAATTGTCAGGCAGCTATTACAGAGAATACGGTAGACAATCGCTGAATAATGATCAGATTAATCGGAGCACATACCAGAATAATCTACGCGATGTTGTGTTCATCTTGCGCATTACATTGGTGAATAACAGAAACAGGGATTATCAACGCGCACTGCTAACTGCGGTTCTATTGCATCCGTACGACCAGCCTCCGGATTAATGAACCGTTCGGTGAACGCCGAACCCGCCGTTCGACTAAGAAGAAAAGGCACATTCGAGTCCGTTCGCAACCCTGCCTGAGCGGCGATCGCCTCGGAGTCGGACTCCTAATGACCCGGCCACCACCCCTTCGCTTCCCTGGGGCCGCGCTCCAGCGGGGAAACCGAAGCTGCAAGACCCACCACCCCTTGCAGAGGCCACCCGAGGTCGCCGGGCCTCTGGCGTAGATGGAATTCGAACCCGAACTGCAAGATTCACAAGTGCTCTGCGCGCTCGCGATTTCCAGACACGCCCCTGACCAGCCCGCTGGGGCTCCCGGAACTCCGGGAGCCAAGGAGCCCGCAGACACTCAGCAGCCGGGAACGAGCCGGGTGCGGCCGCAGAGCCCCGCCCACCGGGCCGCGAGGGGCGGAGCATCCCGTTCACGCTCGTGCCCGCGGGGCGAGCTCACGGGAGCAGCGCCAGCATAGAGGTTCGCGGGGCCGCCATTCTAACGCAGGCGCGGTGGCCAAGTGGTAAGGCGTCGGTCTCGTAAACCGAAGATCACGGGTTCGAACCCCGTCCGTGCCTCACTCCGGTTCTTCCTCCGCTACAATAAGTAGAGACTTTTTAGGGAGAATCTTTTCCCTAGACTACTCAGCTAACTGTTTTCCTTCCGTTTGGCCTCAGGCTCGCGCTCTAGCGCGCGCAAATTGCAATCCTGGGAGGTCCCTCCGGAACGGATCTGGGCCGCTGGGTTGGCGTTAAGCTGCCCAGAGCACCTCTGCTCGGGGAGGTGCAGAGCTCCGGGGGGCCAGCGTCGCCCACAAACTGCGATCTGTAGATCGCGACCCCAAAGAAGACCTAACGCGCTTTGTCCGGAAGGACAGACGTCGCTGACGGTTCTCGCCTGGTGTAAGGGCCACTTCGTGTTTTTCTGAACGGTGAACTCCAATTTCACGCATCCTCACGGGAACACTGGTTGCCTGACGCGGAGCCCACGCCCAGAGTCAGCTGTTTCTGGCTTGCTATTTTTAAAAGGAAATCCACCGTAGGCGTTGCATTCGAGAGCGAGGAAGCCCTTCCCAGATTTGGAGCAAGTCCGACCTGAAAATCTAAACCTCTTGCTCTGAGCCTCCGTTTTTCCCTCTGTAAAATGGGTGTGTGGCCAGCCGTGGCGTGGGTGACGCTGGCGGACAGCACGGCTGCAGAGGGGCCTGTAGAAACGGAGCTTTCCACGGGGTTTCTCTGCATTGCCAGAGGCTTCCCTGGGCTGCTCAGATGTCTTGCCGTGACCCCAGCCTCCGGGACAGGCATCCCTACATTCTGAAAAGTAGCTCGCCTGACCCATGGGGGGACACGCGTGTCCGTCTGAGCTGCGTGAGTGGTGGAAGCATGAATGGAGTTCGTGGGAGAGCCCTTCGTGAAGCAGCCACGCCGGAGCGGCAGTCCCGAGCGGACTTCCCCGGGGACCGGTGGCAGCGCGCCCAGGCCTGACCTGCCTTCCCCGGGTCCTCTGGGAGGCCGCCTGGGCATATGCATTTGTAAGAGCTCCGGGACCCGCGTCCCTAGCTACTTCCCAGGCCACAGCTTCAGGACCACGGCTGCGCCGAGGGCCGTGTCCCCTGTCGCAGGGCCACACTGTCCACCTCGGGGAAGCACGCGCGCGTAGGCACAGACGCAAACCTCAAAGTCGTACACCGGGAACAGCCGGCGCCGGCCGGACGCGGCAGTGCACGCCTGTCATCCCAGCTCCCCGGAGACTCCAGGCTCCCACCCAGGTTAGACCATTTCGTGACGTAGCGAGACCTTGTTTCAAAATACAAAATAAAAAGGATCCTTGCCCTGGTTCCGTGGGAAAGTCCTGGGTTCAAATCCCAGTGCTGGGTGTGGGCAGGTGCGGGAGGCAGAAGCGCTTCTCAGGTTTCACGCCCCGCCCCCCGGAGGGCGGCTCACGATAAAATGCAAGTTCTGACTCTGCAGGCTGAGCGACCCTGCGTTTGTGGGTCTCGCTGGCCAGAGGACAGAAGGAGACACCCCCAATAACAGTAGTTGCCTTATGGGAGGGAAGCGAAATAGGACAGCAGTTGAAAGGTTCCCTTCCCTTCCTCCTCTGCACAGTGGCTTTTCTACAAAATGATATTATTCCGTGTGTAATTTTTTTTCTTAACACACACACACACCACAACTTATTAGAACACAGGCAGATTAGAACAGTCCTGAATAAAGTCAAAGACAGTCGTGATTGCTGTCTCCACTCGTCTCTTTTTGGAGAAGCATCATAAGACATCACTATGTTCACATTTGTCAAAAAACGTCCCCACCTAGTCCTCCCCATTGAAAAGCAAGGGCCAGGGATGTAGCTCGCTGGCGCCGCCGCCTGCCTCAGAAGCGCAAGGTTGTATGATCCCCGGTACCCCCAAAATAAATAAACCAAGTAGGTAGGCCGATACCTGCGCGCACAGAGTTGTCACCTAAATAACCCTCTCCGTGCCTTTCCTGACGAGCAGCACTCGTCCCGTGTGACACCACCCGGAAAACGGCCCACTCCATCATCACCCCCTCTCCCCCCAAATCCTGCCTCTGGCTTCAGGTGAAGGTTGCTCTTTAGAATAAAGCACTTTGCATAATGTACTGTGGACGCCACACAATCAACTATATATAGTAACCGAGGGTATGGGTTCATGGAGGTAGAAGGCCTTGCTGCTCTGTCCTGTGTTGTTGTCCACAAATCCCACAACTGTCCCTTCTGCCTGGGCTCTGGGCTCAGCACGGAGCTGGAAACCCAGTCCTCCCGGTGCTGGGGTCACAAAGGAGAGAGGAAAACCCTGAATTCTGTTTATGCTTCAACGGACAGAGGATTGTGTGTCCGAAAACGCAAGATGTTTTTGTGTCCGTGAACGTATAAACCGTGCTTGGAGTTTTTAACTTTGAACTGCGTCTCATGTCTGCAGGTCACCCCGCAGGGAGCTGTCTTCGTCCTCAGAGCCTCCTCCCCACGGCTCCCTCGGGGCCCCCCCTCTACTGGAGGACAGACCCGCTGGGGAGGAAAGCAGGCAGGTGAGCCAGGTCCGCGTGACAAATGACCACTAGGGAGAAGGCAGATCTGCATAAGGAATCCCTGGCTTCCAACTTGCGTCCCTGTTATTCAGAATCAGTCGGTGTGCAAAAAGGGTTAACAGGACTTTTGAACCAGAAGAGGGAGGCTAGACAGCCGTGAGCATCCAGCAGCAGCAAAGAACTACAAACTGTTCAGCAGGAAGCTTCAACAGCGACACCTCGTGGCCTCCTTAGGCAAGAACAGTGCTAGACGGACTTCCTGGGGTCCCATCTATTAGGACCTGGAGAAAGCCATGCCTCTCCATGCGTGGCTTTCTCGCCTTTGTCAATGAAGACGACACATAGTCACTTGCCTCGTCTGTCATGGGCTTCTGATGACAACGTTTAACATCTGCCATCCAGATGTTCCATGGTTGGCAACCCGTTCAACTCATGGAAAGGGGTCATGGTGGTTCATTAGGTAAGAGAAACTGATGATCTCTTTTTGTGTTTTTAAAATGTGGTGAGGGGCTGGGAGGTGTGGGTTAGAGGCAGTGCACTTAACTACGTATGTAAGTCTCTGAGTTCTATTCCAAGCCCTGAAAAAAAATGATATTTTAAGATATAATGGGTGTAAGCATCACCCTGGTCACCATCAGCACAATCGAGGCAGTAAACCTGTCTGTCACTTCCAAGGGCCCTTTGCAATTTATTTACTCACTGGTGTGGCTGGTAGGTGGTTGGAATACTTAGCGTGAGATCTAGTGTCTTTTAACAAACTGTTAGCTGAACCATATCATGTGTTAGCGATTAAGTGCTGTTGGCAGCAGATTTCTAGAATTTATTCCGCTTGGAATAAACTGTAACTTTAGTTCTGTTTTTGTAAATAATAATACTAATAGACATATCTATCAAGAGATACACAGCTATCTGTGTACACCGGTTATCATTTCTTAGGACAAGATGATGCCAGTCTCTGAGCCGAGCCACCCTCTGCAGGAAGCTGTCGGTAGTGAAGACCTCCAGGTGGGGGAGAGCAACTGCACAGAAAATTACCAATTTTTTTCTTAATATGGCATCAGCAAATCTTTTTTTTTTTTTTTTGAGTAGGAAAATTTTATTGAGAGAGAAAGCTTCTGCCTTAAGAGAGACAGAAGGGGGGCCCGGAAAGTGGGTAACCCCTATCAGCAAATCTTAATGTGACTCAGACTGACTACTTTTTGGCAAAATTTTACACAGTTAACCACAGAAAACAAAGAGAAAATGTAAAGAGAGAGCAGATGTAGGCCTGGCACACAGGGCCCTGCGGAAAAGCCGTCTCCCCAGCCCCGAGCCCTCCGAGGGGAAGGCTCCCTCCAGCCGCTCTGGCTGCTTCCACCCTGGCTGACATTACATGCTAAGAAAACTACACTGAAGGGTAAAAATGGGTCTCTTCAAGGGAGCAACTGGTTTGTCTATGTTCATGAGCTGAGAGCCACATTTCAAAACCAGAAGCGTACTTGAGGCGTGAGTGGGACTGAAAACAATACCTTGGCAGCCCCAGAAGTGACAGCTGCTGTTTATATCATGTCATCTTGAGTTTTTCTCAGCAGATCACAGGCCCGGGGCACAAGAAACATTTCCCATGATGCCATGTTCCTTTTGCCAAGGTCCAACCCTTCTGATTCAGGTGAGTGGAGCTGATTATCTTGCTGTGGGTCAGAAAAAAACAAAAACCTAGCAAACCCAAGGCCTCCCAAGATATAAAATCTGTGACCATTCTTGAGACAAACTCAAAAAAGATGCCCCAAATTTTCCTTTGGCGTGCATGGTGGTTAGACCCCATTATACTTGGTTTATAGCAATCATGGCCCTAACCCCGTCTTCTTGCACTCCAACATGTGGCAGAAATAAACCAGTATTCATTGTGCTTAGCCTCCAAAGGCTTGGGGCTACTTGTTACAGCAGCGAAACTCTCCTCTACCACAACTGACATTCACCAATGGGAATGCAACCTCTCTCCTAGAAGTCTTTTGGCCATATGATTTTCTTTCTTTTTTTTTTTTTTAAAGAAAAGCCAGAAATCTGGATTTTTAAATTTCCTGACTTTGAAATGTTGGCCACAAAATCTAATTTATTATTATTTCAGATGCTCTGTGGGCCAAAGGAAACACATCTGTGGGCTCCACATGGCCTGTGGGCTGCCAGGTGCAACCTCTGGGCAAAAAACTCCACATCCCACAGCATTTATTTTTAAACTGGTGTCAGCCCAGGTGTTGGTGCAGTCATGGTCATGTGGGTCCCAGAAAGCACTTCAGTGCTCACAGGGAAATTGATCAGATCTTTCATTTCTACTCTGCCAAACTTCCTGGTATTCTTCAAGTTTCTTGGCACATGAGGGCCACTTGGTTGTAACTAGAGAAGCCAATTCTGCAGCTGGGATGACAGGACAATTAACCACTTTGTTTGTATTAGAGATGGAAATCAGAGTCTTTCCACTGAGCTATATGTCCAGCCCTCTTTGTTAGTTAGCTAGCTAGCTAGCTAGCTAGCTAGTTAGTTAGTTAGTTAGTTAGTTAGTTAGTTAGTTAGTTAGTTAGTTAGTTAGTTTAGACAGGGCCTTGCTAAGTTGCCCAGGCTGGGCTGGAATTTGTGATCCTTCTGCCTCAGCTTCCCAGAGTATCAAAGATGCAAGCCTGTACCCATGTACTCAACCACATTTCAAAAGAGAGAGCTGAGAAGCCCTTGCACGGGTCAATCTATTCATAGTGTACACAGGCACACCCAGTACCATGATATTGAATTGCTAATGATAATTGCTACAGTTCATTTATTTGAGGACTTAGTACACTGCAGGCCCATGTAGCACACCGCAGGTATCCTGCAGCTGAGTCCTCTTAACATCCTGTTGTTTCCACTCAGCCTCTCTCTTTCAGAATCCTCTTTCCCTTTTCTCATTTTCTAACAAATCTCTCTTGAGCCCTACTGGGATTCACAGATGAATGCCAGACCGTAATAAATGGACACAGTGTAGTGAGAAGGGGACAAAAAGCCAGAAGGGGGGACTCAGTTGTTCCCACGCATGGCTGAGCCTGGACAGTGAGGCCTTGCAGCCCGGGTGGGAGGTGGCAGGAGGTGCTCTGGGGCGACCTGAGGGGCAAACGCAAGAGGGGTCTGACCAGAAATACTGAAGCCCAGAGGGGACCGTGGGTAACCAGCTTCCTCCTTCTACCAAGGGGAGTAAACTGCCTGCCTCTTCCACCTTGGGAAGCTGTCAGGACACACCTGGGAGCCCCCCATCCTTATGCAAGAGGACTTGAGAGTAGAGGGTGCTCCTCCCAAAGGCCCTTCCAGGGAAGCCATGGGTGCTTCCCACCACCTACTTAGCAGCAATCTCCTGACTGAGGGTTACTTCTCTGCCCTGCCCTCAATCTTCACATCTGTCAAATGGGGAAAATCATAGTTCCTGCTTTTTCACTGGGGGATTTGGTGACTATTCGGTATCTGGCATGTACTATGTGGAATGCACTGTGAGCAGCTGTCCGTGAAAGTTTGGCTTTATCAAGACTTGTCCCAAATGCCAACCAGCAGAACTGAAACACTCAGGCTGCCAACTTATTCTGTGTTTTTATCTTGTATTGTGAAAATATTCGTTTAGATTCTTAACATCATCTTCCAAGGATGCCACAGGGGTGTCCCAGGCCCCTGATGGTGCCAAGGAGTCAAAGGGCCATCACGCCACTTCACACGTGTCCCCAGGTCAGGCGGGGAGGACACGGACTATGCTTCTGTACCTCTCACCAGGCCCAGACCTGCACTGCAACATGTCCTTGTTTGTGTTTTCAAGCTTACATTTGTTCCATGCAGATATTTACATTCTTAAATCTTTATGAGTCTGCTGTAGAGGTGCAGTTTGTTTGGTATCAGGGATTGAACCCAGGGCTGACATATTTCATACCCCCATTCTTTCAAATTTTTTGTTTAGTCTGAGACAGGATAATGCTAAATCTCCAAACTGCCTGATCTGGGGCGGAACCTGCGAGCCTCCTGCCTCATGTTACCGATGAGGAAACAGGCGTAGAAACACGGCCTCTCTCTTCGTCTGCCTCTCTCACAGAGGGGATGGTGAGAATCCCGCAGCCCTCATGAGGGCTGCACCCAGGAAGGGGTGTCCTCGGTCCGGCTTCAGTCTCCCATGGCACCAGCTCCAAGGCCATGGCCCCCTAACTGTGCCTTGGACCACAAGGGCAGCATAGCGGTCACCTCCTGACTTGGCTGTCTGTCCCACAGTCAGATTGCTTGAGGGCAAGGACAGGCCCCATTGTCAAGACGACCCCATGTCAGGACTGGGCCTGGCGTGAGGAAGGAAAGCACACAAAAACTTCACGCGTGACAGATCTCTAGGCCTCTGTCTTCCCATCTGGAAAGAGGGCTTCCTTGCAGTGAGATAATACTGTCTGTGTACCCAGCACACAGTCGGCCCACAGGAGAAAGGGAGATGATTATTAGCGAGCAACCGTCTGCCTCAAGAAGGGTCTACCATCTGCCTTTCGCCAAACAGCAGTTCCAAACTGCTATTAGAGAAACATCCCAAAGGTCCCAGTGTCCCCAGCCCAGAGTGAACCCCAACACCCCAGCCTGCCTTGCCTCACTGATGCACCTCTCTGCAGATGTCTGCAGTGACAGCCCCACGAAGAAGACACGAGCCTCAGGCCCGCGGACTCATCAGAACCCCAGAAAGGGGTGGGGGGAGGCCCAGGCAGAGGGAGAGGAGGAGCTGTGTGCCCCACCCACACCCTCTGGGGTGTCCCCGACCGCTCCTGGGGCACCGGAGCTTCGGCTTGGCTGGGTGAAGTGTTCATGAGTGTGACACCCGTTGGCCAACAGAGGACAGCAAATACATTTTGTATGATCCTGGGAGGCCGTCCAGTCACGTTTCCACGCGGAGAGGCTGGGCGGCGGGGACGGACAAATTCTTAGTTATTTGGGTCCTCTTGGGGCACGCGGGGCGTCTTCTGCCTTGGGGGTCCCTAGGTGGGAAAGGGGTGGGCCAGGTTTCAGGAGTAGGCGGGGGTCAGGGGGGAGGCTCCCACTTACCGCTGAAATCTAAAGTACCACAGCGGGTGGCGACGTCCGAGCCTAAGGTTAGGCGGATCCGCCTGTCCCCAGTTTCCAGCGCGTCTCCCAGAGCCTGCGCCTCTGGGATGCACCAGCAAAAGTGACATTAGCTTGGAGAGAAGGAAGCACAACTTTATCTGTTGGCCTGAAGGTGGGTTGGTATTTGAGGGAGCTCTTGGGAACAGATTGTCCCTGCAGCTCAGGTCTGCGGGTCCCCCGGGACTGCGGCCATCCCGGAGCAGGCCAGGGTCCCGTCCAGCGGTGGAGGCGGCCTAGCGCGGCGCCGTTCCCACGTTCATGGGCTGCGGGCGCTGACAGTTGAGGGCGGGTAAAAGCGCGGGTCGGAACCGCAGGAAGGGGCAGAGCAGGGGGCGGGGCTGGGTTTTACGTGGGCGCGTCCCGTTTCAGGCACGTAGGGGCCCCCAACTCGGGGACCCTCCAGGGAGCCTTGTGGAGCCATCCTGCCCCCTCCAGGGGAGGGAAGCCCGGTTCGGCCTCCTTCTCTGGGCAGAGGGGTATGGGGAGGGGGCAGCCTCGCCTCTCCGTCTCCCCAGTTCGGAGATCCCAGGTTCTACCCGCAGGCCGAGGCTGACGTCGCCCCGCATTTCTAGGAATGCCCCTGTCCGAGACTATATTTGGCGAGGGTTTCTAGGAAGCCCCCCGCCCCCACCACCGGCGGCTCCGGCTCTCGCCCTCTCCCGGCCGGGGCGGAGCCGCCCGCAGCCCGGCCGCCGCCTCCCCAGCGCCGCCAGCCCGGCCCGCCCAGCCCCGCCCGGCGGGCACAGGGCGCTGGGGGGGCGGGGGCCGGGGGCGCGGCTTTGTGGCGGCCGCGGAGGCCCGGTGCGGCCCGTGGGCGCCGCGCTCCCCGCGGGAGAGGCTCCTACGCCCCTGCCCGTCACTCGGCTCTCGGCTGCGGAGGGCGGGTTTTCGCTGCAAGTCCCCCCACCCGTGCTCCGCCGCGGGGAAGGATCCCAGGCTGGGCTCCGACCGAGACGGAGGCTGCAGGGCCCGCGGGGCGCACCCCGCCCCGCGCACACCGGCCGGAGCCCCGGCACGCGCAGCCCCGGGGGCTCCCTGCACCCCGGGAGGCGGTGGCGGTGAGTCTCCGGGCTTCGGCTCGGCTCCTTTCCCTGGGGCGGGGCGAGGAGCGCGGCAGGTGGGTGCCCAGGCCCCGAGGCCGAGGGGTGCGGGCGGCTGCCGGAGGGTGGGTGGGAACCGGAGCGGGGAGGTGGCGGCTCTCCGGGGACCCGGCGCGACTTGTCTGGGCTGCGATCGCTGCGGCTTCCGCCAGCCCAAGCGGTCCCCACCCCAGCCCCTTCCTTGGGGGGCGTGTGGGCCAGGAGGGGGGGCCCCCGCACGCAGCCCCCCGCCGCCCTAAGGCTCGGCTGGGAAATTGAGGAGTCGGTAGGAAAACCAGCCACCCCGCCCCCACCCCGGAAAGCCGGCTCGGGAAGCTCGGGAAACACTCGCTGCGTGACCCCGATATCGGCGCGGTGGGGCGAGCAGGCCGCCCGGGCGCCTGCCGCACCCCGCAGTCCACGTGCGCCCCGGGCCGAGCCGGTGCTGCCGCGGCCCGCACGCGCCTCGGGGGGGCTGGGCCCGGGGCTCGGCCGCAGCGGGGAGGTTGTCCCCGGAGAGTTCGCCGCCGTCCCCCAGAGAAGTTAGGGGCCCCCTCCGTGGAAGAGCGGGCGGCTCTGGCGCGTTGCCTTTAGCCTTGGTGGTCCGGAGTGAGATAAGTGAAACCATGGTTCCGGGGTGCGGATCGGGTGTCTAGGCCGGAGACGCCAAATTGGGGGGAAGAAAAAGTTAGAGGGATAAGGGAGAAAAATAAAAGGCATTTTGATTTGGGGGTGGGGGAGAGGCGTTTCTGATTGCTCCTGCTTCCAACCCCGGGCGAGGGGAGCGCTGGAATGTGCCGCCCAGATCCTCTGAGGACACATACATATTTATAATTTATTTTTAGGAGAAGTTGTGAAAAGGGAGGAAGGTTAACATGAGGAGAAAAGGTGTGCACGCGGTCGGCCTTTCCGGAGCCCGAGGGCTAATTGGACTATTAGGGTGGGAATGATTCTCCCTAACTGGACAGGAGCAAATTTGACTTTAATGAGTGACAATTAGGGGCATAAATAACTAAACTTTATTTAGCTGGAGGGGGAACCTCAGCGGCGCCTCGGGCGCTTCGCTGGTGCTCAGCTGAGGATTTGGGGGGACACCTGGTATCTTCTGAGGTCTGGCGCCTAAGAGAAGGGAGCGAGCAGGGACTGCTCCCCGACGGAGGCGACTTTCCCACGGCATGGGCAACTGCGCCCCGTCTTCCCACAGCGAACCTCCGGCTTCAGGGGAGATGAACCGCCTTCCTGAGGGAAAAAGCCGGTAACGATTCCTTCAGCCCTCTAGGGCTTCCCCCCGACCCTGCCTCCCGGGCAGCTCGCTCCGGTGCTGGGAAGGGGATGTAACTCCCGAGGCTGTGGGCCCAGAATCGGGGTTTTGAGGGCGAGATGAGTTTATGTTTTATCCAACTGGCCCACAAAGTCCCGCTTTTGGGGTCATCCTTAACAGCGAGGATCCAGGCCCCGGCAAACCCTGCGGCGGGAGGGTGCGGCGCGTCCCCGCTGGCTGCCGCTCTAGCTAGACCCGGCGGGGAGAAGGGCGCCTTGCTACTTGCGGTCGGAAACACCAAGGCCAGCGCGGGGGGACGCGGGGTGCTCTTCGGCGCGCGCCTTCTCCGGGGGCTGACCCCGCCGTGATTTTGAGGGCCTCTCCCGGGGAAGCCAAAAGCTTCCAGAAGGTGGAAGTGCCTTTCCCACCGCTCTCACCCAGGGCGTTAAGGAGGCGTCCCGTAGCGCACAGGATTGGCAGACTGTGTCAAAGTGTTTGAAATTCCCTAAATAAAGTGCCACTAACACCATACGTCCTAATGACATCAGATTTGTCTTTACATTTGTCAAGCGAGCAACCTGCTGTTTTTGCTTCCACCGGGAACTGTAGTACTGTTTCTTTCCAATTCCTTACCACCTCGGTGTTGAAGCCCTTGGCTCAGAAAGTCTTGATAAAACGTCCAGGCAGTCTCTAACCAAGGGCGACGGGCGGTGGGAGTGCCCCTCTCAAGACATGAACCTCACTGAGCCATATTAATTCATACAAACACAGCAGCTCCAGCCTCAACCCACACAGCCATCCACACCCCCTCAGTTACTTGCAAACCCGGATTTAAATTCGGTGTTCACGGCGGGGAGGGGGAAACGGAGCTGTACCTGAAAAACTTGTGAACAGAGTCCTTGATAACACATCTAGCGATCTGAGAGCTGTGGCACTTGGGCGCCCAGATGACATTTGTGCTGCCTTGGCACAAAGTTCTTCACTTTCAGAGTTCTTTCCCTTTACTACGGGACACGATGAAACAGCACAATTTCTAAGAGTGCGCAGTTCCGACGCGCCTTGTCCACGGGAACTTGTCACACTGTGAATTGTGTTTGTGCTTTGCTGAATTGCCACCCGAGCTGTCAGATCCTATTTGCCTTGCTAAATAAGGATATCTCACTAAATTAGCCTTTAATGATACTTCTACAAACAGGGTGTTTTACGTGAATTAACGAGGCCGGAACACTGAATGTTACGCCAAGATACTGAGCTATAATCCAGCCGGGGAAGCTGAATGTTAAAATTACTAACTTGTTAAGTGTGGAAAATCAGACAGAATTTAGTTCTAAACGGGAAGCGATTTCTGCCTTAATGGTGAGCATTCCCAAAACACAGGCATTGCTTATATTTGGCCCTGTGAAACCATGCATTGTAATTATGGACACATTTAGCAAACTTACCCCCTCCCGGAGTGTGCGAATAGGCGAAGTGGTATGGTGAAGAGATGGTGAGCCAGTTCTTTGCAGTGAGAGGTTGTCATTAATTCAGCGAAGACCCACAGGTCCTTCCCATATTCCTACCACCCTTCTGG
>PVIC010002859.1:14210-73722 GCA_004025085.1 Thryonomys swinderianus
GGACTGGAAATTAAATAGAACTGTTTCAGGTATTAGGATAAAAATTAGTCTGGTAAAAAGTGAAGGCAAACCCTGTACTTCAGAGTCATCTGCCAGAAGATAACTTCATGTACAAACAAAATTAACCACTGTGGACCACTGTTACTTTATGATACAGTTTTCTTTCGTTCCCTGAATGCTGGAAAATGTGAAATCCTTTTTGCTTAGATTTAGAATGACGTGGAGATAAACCCTGAACAACAAACCTGACACTCACAAACGTGATGTCCACGGCCATAGGCTTTCCAGGCCTTGCAGCTGCGTAGCCTTTGCAGGGAGGGTGGGCATGAAAGAATCTGTCCAAGGAGCTACCTCTAGGGTTCCTCCGTCACCTCGTGCTAGGTCAAGCCCCCAGACCCCCTCATGGTCACTTTTCAAAGTAGCTTGCTGCCTTCATGGGCCGCCCAGTTCCAGGAGACATGCAAATATTTGCAAAGCTTTAAAATAAAGGTTCTGGTTTTACCTTGTCTTCCTGATGGAAAACATCTAAATTTACTGACCATAAAGCAAGCTTTTCCCTTTTGCCCCTGCATGGTTGCAGTCTAGAAAATGCAAAGGTCCTGATGTCACAAGAGAGCCATCTGAAATGCTCTGGCACGAGTGTGTGGCACATTTAAACTTTTCTTGAAGATTTGGCCTGGGAAGGGGAAGGAGGCAGCTGCTGGCTGGAGCCTCAAGCGAGCTGAAGCTCTTGGTGTGAAAAGTTTTCTCAGAAAGGAACAGCAAACCCAACTGTCCTGTTGAGATGGGATGTGAAATCAGTGCCCGGGCTCTGTCATCTGTGCCCAGGACAGCTGGACTGCTGCCAGCCGAGGCCCGGACACGGCCGAATGTAGCCACTGTTGCAGCCCATCCGTGCTTCAGACGGGCTCCTGGAGGTCTGTCCCAGGTGGCCGCCGTTGGGCCAGAGGTGGGGGTTCACTCCCAGAGCAGCCTCCCCAGACACGGCAGGCCTCAGCAGCTTGTGGGTACCTCACTTTGCTCAGTGTAACCTTCCAGGTGCCCAGAAATAAATAGGTGACGCTGTCCCTGTACCCACGCTCAGAGCAAATCCAGCCTGTGTGAACACACGGTGCCTGGACAAGACTCCCCCGTGGAGGTTTGCACCTGCAGCCATTGCTGGTCTCCAGGGACGGGGTGCCCCTTTCGTCCAGTGGAGGCGGACTGGGCTTAGAGGGGCAGGGGTGCGTCCTGGATATGGGGAGCAGGCTCTGGAAGTTCATCAGGGGACAGCAGGTGGGGCGGGTAGGCAGAAAAAGGGGCCCACAGAGAGCTAGCTGGGGGTCGGCGGGGGCAGGGGCTGAGTGGGCATGTAGGCTGACGCCTGCAGCGAAGGGGCGTGCAGCCTGCGGAGCCTGGGCACCTGGCTGTTTGCTTGAGAAGGCAGGCCCAGGCCGAGTCAGCCAAAGCCCTGGTCCTCCCATTTGGCCCCAGTAACTGGACTCCGGGCCACCAAAAGGCCTTGTGGGTTCCTGATTATGTCTTCGGATGGCATTAAAAGGCCTTGACGGGAGTGCTCGTGGGCTGTGCCGTATTTAGCTGCAGGTTTACCCGGAGAATATTTTGGGTGCTGCTTGAAAGGGGAGCTCCGAGCCCTGCTGCCGACTGTCACAAGGCAGGGGTGGAATCGCTTCCTCGTGGGCCTGGCCCAGAGGCTGGGAGACTCTGCCAAAGCTGTGGGACCAAGCGACGGGTGCCAGAGAGCCAGCAAGCGCCTAGGGAGCCAGTTCTGGGATGGGAACGTGTTGGGAAGGCTTTTCGCCCCGTTTTTGTGCAGCAGCGAGAAGGCCACTTCCATTCATAGAACTCACAGAGGCGGTTTCAGCCCCTCTTCTCCAAGATGGCCCAGTGTGATATGCCAGGCTGCGGAGCGAGCAGCGTCCTCCTCGGGTGTCAGGCACAGTGGCAGGATTAACCCCTTCGAGGGCCTGGGTGTGGGCTGGCGCGGGGGCAGCCTTCGCACACAGCCACGGTCCTGTGTGCAGGATCCCTTATCCCTGGACCCCGGAATGGCGGGGAACCTGAGCAGAGCCGGCACGCACCGGTGAGATCCACTTAGCTGTCCTGCCGGACAACTAGCTGTGCGAACAGCCGCTTACCTGCCCCATGATTTCCCCTGGGTTTCGAGATGGACTGACTCCCCCCTAACGCAGAGGAGAAGGCATTAATACATAGGTTTTTGCTTTCATCACCGGGAAGAGTTGGAATAACCATTTTGGGGCTCGGGGCAAATGTTGCAGGCTCCCAGAGGTCACCTGACTTTCGGGAATAATCTGTGTTGACCGTGGAAGGGGGCGCGTCTGTGTCAAAGTTTTGGCTCGGAGACATCTCCAGCCCGTTATTTTGACGATGGAGAGGACCCTTCCAAAAGCCTGTGGTGCAAGCTCCCACAGACTCCAAAAGCATCCGCTTCTTTAAAGTTTGCTCTAACTTTACACACTTTTTCCTTTTTAGTTTGGCTCTGGGTGCTCCGAGAGCCCCCACTTCCTGCCAGCTGGTTACCGCAGGGAAAATGAGGGACTTTTGGGGGCAGATGTGTTTGCGTTCCACTATCATAATGCCCCTAAAAATCCTTATTGCTCTTGCAGTATTCCTCGGGGTCCCGGGCCAGGAAGATGGCGGCTCTGAGCCCCTCCAGCCACAGCAGAGGAGAGCGAGGTGTCCTGGCACCCCACGGTCCTGCTGGTTCCCTGGCCCATTTGTCCCCACTGGGCTCCAAACCAGCCACCTTTCCCTCAAAGTAGATTTCAGCTCCACACATAACCCTGGTTACTAAACTCGCTTTTTGCCCTCTAGGCACAGAACACGGAGCTCAGGCCTGGGAAAAGGATGGCTGTAGTTCCACCGACATTTGCTCCTGGGGTGTCGGAGGGAGGTGAGGAGGAGAAACCAGAGATACCTGTTTGGTGAGGCCTGGTCCTTCCAGATGGGCCTCTGGGATCTTCACCTTGGCACGGCGCCTTTGGCAGTTGGGGCTCACCTGCGAGCTCCTAGGACAGGACATGTCCACTTGTGCCTCAGTTTCCCCATCTGCCAAGGGAGGGGCAGCGCCCCCTGCTCTAGCCTGAGAGAGTTCTTGGATGTAGCTAGTGTTGTAAGGGACTCAAATGATGTAGAACTCAGGAGGTGCTTTGACGGTGGGTGATGCGTTAATTAACACGATATTTACTCGCACACAGCGGCCGCTAAGATAGGAAGGAACCACAACCAGCAGTGCACGAGGGTTTCTGGAAGCAGCCATACTGCTGATCCAGCCAGCGGCCCATGACTCTTGCTGGGTCACCCCAGGGATGTGACTCAACCTCTCTGGTCCCCCTCTGCCTCCCGCATGCCACCCACGACTTGGATTCGAAGTTCCCAGATCTCTTGTGCGCATCTTCTCTATGACTTTAAGAGGTACCTGGCTGAAGATTAAAATTACTTAAATTGGTATTTCTTGGTGAAGCTAATTTCTATTTATGGCGGTATGTTGGTTTACCATTTAGGGTGGGGACATGACTCTCCTTTTTTTTTCTCCAAATCAATTTATATGGGTAAAATATGTGTCCACTTCTTTTTTTCTCAGACAGGGTCTCGCTTTGTAGTTCAGGTTGGCCCTGAGCTCACTATGTAGCCCAGGCAAGCCTCGAACTCAGCAATCCTCCTGTCTCTGCCTCCCGAGTGCTGGGATTACAGGCGTGAGCCACCACGCTTGGCACTGTGGTATGTGGTATTGATTGTTGGTGGGTGTGAGCACCCAGCATTGTATGTGGTTACCGGGGATCGAACTCAGGACCTTGCGCTTGTGAGGCAGGTGCCGAAACCACTGAGCTAACCCTCCGGCCCCTCCAGTTCTTGAAAGAGAAAGACAGAGCCAATTTAATACAGGTAGCTTGAGGGTGGGACAGAAATGGAGACAATAGTTTTCGAAGTTGTACAGGCCCACGTTTGAGAAAGAATTCATGGTTCTCATAGGATTTTTCTCTACCCCTAGTTGATAGTGGGGTGGGGGTGGGAAGGGAGGCAATAAATTGCCACTTAAACCCACACAGGGCTCCAGCTGTACCAGCCTTAGTGTTCTGTGCCGTCCCTGGGGTGCTGTCCCTGGTCCCAACACCAGTGCCCAAACACAGATCTGATTTATCTCCATCCTGGGGTCACAGGGACGCAGCACTCTGTCCCTGATGGGTCACCCCCTCTGAGCCTCAGTTTCCGAGGCAGGCCAGAGTGAGACCAGAGGGCGAGGGAACCTCCCGCCTCACCATTAAGCAGAGAGAGTTCCAACGGCATCAGCTCAGAGGGCGGCAGGCACCAGAGGTCCTGGAGCAGGGAGGAGAGGTGGGAGGCACCCTTGGCCTCAAGGGGCTGCACAGTGCTGGGCCACGGTGCCCGCTCTGGTGGGCACTCAGACCCCACCAGCAGGCATGACTCGAGTTTCCCTTTCTGGTGTGTCATGGGACTGGGGGTGGCAGAGGGGCCCCGGTGACCAGCTGGGGCAGGTACAGAGCCAGCGGACAGCTGCACGCCCACTGGCAGAGCCCTGCCTGGGCCCCACACTCTGCCAGGATGGGAGCTAGGCCCCAGGGCACCTCTTCGTACCTCCCACTGCAAGCACAATGGGAGGACCCCAACTGAGAAAAGCCAGGAGCTGGCCACCCGGTTCCTTGGGCTGGAGGGGACACCCCAAAACAGAAGGTTAAGGCACACAGGCTTGAAATCCGAAGAATTGTGACTTGATACTGGTTTGGATGCCCCGGCCGGGCACCAGCTTCCTACCTGCTTTTGTTGGACGGACGGAGGGCCTTCTGTGACCTGAGCACCTGACAAAGGCTGGGCTGACACAGGGGCAGTGTAGGCACTGCTTTTCCAGGGGTCTCACAAGGCTGGGGAGCAGGAGAGCGAACAAGGGAATAAAGGTTCCTTGTGAGGACAAGGGTTCCATGCCAGACCAGGAGTGTGGCCGGGGCAGCCAGCAGGATGACAGCACAGACCTGGGGCCAGCTGTCCCTTGTTTAAACCGAGGCTCTTCCACTAACTGCTTTTGTGCTCTGGCAGAAGACTTCTCTTGTGCCTCAATTTCCTCGTCTCTAGGTACTCGAACCGCAGGGAATGCCCAGAGCTATGGCGAGAATGAAATAAAGGGGAACTGAGCACAGCGCTGGCTGTGCTGTGTGCCTTGGCTGTTATGTAAGAACAGGGAGGGGGGCTGGGGATTTAGCTCAAGTGGGACCGCGCCAACCTTGGACACACAAGGGCCCGAGTTCGATCCCCGGTACCACAAAAAGGAAAAGAAAAGAACAGGGACCACGGGCAATGAGGGGATGAAATGCACCCGTCAGAGCGAGCCGAGAGTGGCAGGAGTGCGGCCGAGCTCGGCCCCCCGGCCGAGAACTGTGTCATCAGTCAGCCTCAGGTGTCCTCCCTGTTCAGGGCTCCTTTTCATGCAAGAGGTCCACAATTCGATAGAGCTCTGCACCTGTCACCTTCAGATTCTTGATAGTTCGGAACCAAAGGGTCTCCCTTCTTTTTTTTTTTTTTTTTTTTTTAGGTATTGGGGATTTAAATACACTTCAGCCCACTTTGCTGGCCCTTCCCGCAGTGCTTTCAGGAGTCCTTCTGCCTCCCCACTCTCGGTTCTCTGCATGAGTTCAAAGTGTTGAACTTTCACGGTCATTTTGACGTTGGGGAAGAGCCAGAAGCGCCAGCCGCAGGGCACGGAGTGATTAAGGGCACGCTGGGAAGCTCTCAGGAGCCTGTCTTCCCTTTGCATGGCACTTGGCAGCAGCATTCACTGTATTTTTTATCACATCTCACAAAGACGCTCGTGAAAGAGGCTTTCCAGAACTGCTTCAGAAAGTGGCAGGAAGGGTGGAATAAATGTGTTCGTATGGCTGGGTAGGCTTTTTTGTTTTGTTTTGTTTTGTTTTGTTTTGTTTTTGTTTTAATTTCTGTCAAACTCCCAGGGCTTTGCAGGGCCACTAGCTAGATGTCCAGCCCAAGGATGACTAGTTTTTATGATGAGGATTCACCAGAAAAAAAAACAAAAAATACCCCCCAATTACATATTCACTCTGTGTGTGTGTGTATGTGTGTATTTTTCTTTTTTTTTTTTTTTGAGACAGGGTCTTGCTTTATAGTTCAGGATGGCCCTCAGCTCAGAATGTAGCCCAAGCAAGCCTCAAACTCAGCAATCCTCCTGTCTCTGCTTCCCGAGTGCTGGGATTACAGGCGTGAGCCACCACGCTTGGCACTGTGGTATGTGGTATTGATTGCTGGTGGGCTTGAGTCACCACGCCCAGCACTCTATGTAGTCACCGGGATTGAACTCAAGACCTTGCGCTTGCAAGGCAGGCGCCAGAACCACTGAGTTAAATCTCTGGCCCTTCACTGTATATTTTGATCACACCTCATAGTGCTTTGAAGTGGAACTGAAATTCCCAGGAGAATATGAAGACTCATCACAGGCTAGATTACCCAAAGGCTTGTCTGTCTGTCTGTTGTCCCCTGGAGAAGGCTGCCAGTGGTAGTGGCTGAAGGTAGAGACATTGGGTCCTTCTGGCCAAACCTTCAGATCCTGGCATGTGCTAGGTGCTCACTTAATGATAGCCAATGACTCCAGCTCCTGTATCTAATTCCATGACCTTTCCAGGGAAACAGGTAGCTGGTGGTGTCAGTCCTGCCACCCCAGCTAGTGTCCGGAGGGCCCCTGAGGGTACAGAGATTCACTGTCTCTGGGATCCTCCCTTTCCCCCAAGCCTGCCCCAGCCTCTTACAGCTTACTCTTCAACCGCTTCTACGTTGGAGTTCAAAGCCAGGCCAGTTGGTGGGAAAAAGGCAGAATACGGGCAGCAAGGATACTCAGGTTCTCCTGCTGAGCAGGTTCAAGACCCTGCTAGAGGTCAAGGGCCATGGTTTCTGGGACTGCTTAATGAGATTCAGTTTCCTCTGAAATCAAAATTCATCTACACTCTCAAAAACCGCAAAGTGTAAATATTACTGAAAGCAAAGCGCTATTTCAAAAGCCTTTCAGATATTTATAACAATAATAAACACGAGGTTCTTTGCTAGCCTTTTTCACAAGCATGATCCATCCTTTGAGATGACAGCCCATGAGCTAGTTGTCATCTTCATTTTCTAAATAACGTCAGATCCACCAACATATATTGAGCTTTTTGTTTGTGTTAGGCACTTGTGACGTGTATGAAGTCATTTCAGTTGCACAAGCAACAGATGTGAGAGGGACTATATTGGCCCCAGCTTTCTGATGAGGAAACAGGCTTACAGAGGTGACCTTACTTGTCCAAGATCACATACCTAGGATGTGACAAGCCAGGGTTCAAACCTGGGTCAAGCCAGTGAGTAACTTTTTGAGGCTCTGGAAGGCTACAAAAAGTCTCTCTTGCTGTAGCTCAACTCTGCAGCTGTAACTCATATGGCAATGGTTTCGTGTTACAATAAAACTTTATAAAAATAGGAAATGGGCCAGATTTGGTATACAGGCCATAGTTTGCCCAGCCCTGTTCCAAACCAAAAGGCTTCCTTTCAGTTACACCAACCAAATGTAACCCTGGCTATGTTCTTTCCCCACCCGTGAGGTGACTCAGTTATATGTCAGAGTGGACAGCTGCTGCGGATGGAAAAGGTAAGTTGACTCTACCTTCTTTATAGAAATTCTGAAACTCTTGGAACTTAATCTGTTAGTGACTGCTCTTGTAAAACATCCTGGGGTTTTTGTTAATTTAATAATTGTCAATTGAGGCACTTTATTTTGTGTGTGATAATGGGGATCAAATTCAGGCTTTCGCTAAGATATCTTGTACCACTAAGTTGCACCCTCAAGCCCCTGACTAATCCTCCCACAGTCCTTGGGACTGAACCTGTTGAATACTGAGTCAAGTCCCTAGTCTTGACAAGACCCTCAGCAAGACCACTTGAGGCTGGCCTGGAACTCGTGTGAGCCTCTTGCTTCAGTCTCCAGTTTAGCCAGGATTGTAGGGATGCATCTCCGTGGCCTCTGATTAACTTTTAAAGATGATAGAAAGCACTGGGGTTTAGGAAAAGACCTAGTGGGACACTTGTGCTGTGCTTGGCATGTGTAAGACCCTTGGTTCCATCCCCAACACCACCAAAGAAGAGAAAGAAAGAAAAGAAGGGAAGGAAGGAAGGAAGGAAGGGGGAAAGAAAGAAAAAAGGAAGGAAGGAAGGAAAGACTCTAAAGCAGAAGAAAGTAAATGGGTGTGTGTGTGTGTGTGTGTGTGTAAGACAGGGAGAATTTCTTTATAGAACATGAGGCTCCAGCATACCAAGAGAGTGGAGAAGAGGGCAAGATGTTTAAAAGTAGCTTGCTTATTTATTTATTTTTGAGACAGGGTCTCGCTTTATAGTTCAGCCTGGCCCCGAGCTCACTATGTAGCCCAGGCAAGCCTTGAACTCAGCAATCCTCCTGTCTCTGCCTCCGGAGTGCTAGGTTATAGGTTTGAGCCACCATGCCCAGCATTGTGGGGTCTGGTACTGACTGCTGGTAGGTATGAGTCACCACACCCAAGATTATATCATTGTGTGTGGTTACTAGGATTGAACCAGGGACCTTGAGATGAGCTTGCTAGGAAGGCAGTGGAACCATTGAGCTAAATCTCCAGCCCAAAAGTAGCTTTATTGGGATATAATTTACTTGATATGCAATTCACTTTTTTCCCCCAATATTGAACCCAGAGCCTTCATACTGAGCTACTTCCCTTCCCCTTTAGTTTTTATTTATTTATTTATTTATTTTTATTTTTGAGACAGGGTCTCACTCTGTAGTTCAGGCTGGCCCTGAGCTCACACTATGTAGCCCAGGCAAGCCTCGAACTCAGCAATTCTCCTGCCTCTGCCTCCCGAGTGCTGGGATTACAGGCGTGAGCCACCATGCTTGGCCCTTTTAATTTTTACTCTTTCATTTATTTATTTGCAACAAGGTCTTGCTAAGTCATTAAGTTGTACAGTTTGGTTTGAATTTACAGTCCTCCTGCCTCAGCCTCCCAAAGCACTGGGATTACAAACATGTACCATTCATGTATAAAAAGCACAACTCAGTGTCATGGAGTATATTCACAGAATTGTGAAGCCATCATTTTAGAATCTTTTCATTACCTCAGAAAGAAAGTGCATGCCCTTTGGCAGTCACCTGGCTCACCCCAATCCCCCATCACCCCCAGCTCTGAGCAAGGCACTAATTCACTACCTGTCTCTATGAATTTGCTTTTTTCAGACATTTCCTGAAAATGGGATCAGACAGCCTTGGGTCTGGCCACTTGCGCATCGTATAATATTCCCAAGGTCCAGCCTGCCGTAGTGTGTGTCAGGATTTCATTCTTTCCCTGACTGACCATCAGCCTGATATATGGACAGACAGATCATATTTTGTTTAGCCCTGTGCTGACTATTACATGGGCTGTTTCCACTCTGGGCTCTCCTGAATAATGCAGCTATGAAGACTGAGGTATGTTCTCGTGCAGATATACATTTTTCTTGGGCGTAGAGCTCAGAGTGGGCGTGCTGGGTCATGCCACGGCTCCACACACTTACCATGGGGGTAGAACCACCTCTTTCAACTTTGTTTTTGGGGAAATTTCCCACCCTTCTTGAAAGTAGAGAAACTTGTGTGATACTCATCGTGTACCCACTGTTCAGACTCACAGTGAGCAGCCTCTGGCCTGTCTTGTTCCCTCTGGCTTCTCTCTTCTCCCTTGGTCTCCCATCACTATCTTAAGCCAATTCAGGCGCTGCATTTCCTGTTATCTCAGCTGAAAGGCCAGCATTTTCTTTTATCCCAAACCTCCCACCATTGGAGCAGCCCATGGCCACACTCTTGTGTGAATGGAATCTGGGGGAAATGGAGGCATTGGGCAGACTCCAGAGTGGTCCTGTGTGGGAGAGGAGCAGCCCTGGAGAGAGGCAGGACTAGCTATGGAATTTGCAGGGTGAAATGAATACGTGGAACTTCATTTTTTAAAAAAATGAAGACAGTCAAGATGGCAGACCATTAAATCGAGCATGGGGAGGGCCGGGGATTTAGCTCAGTGGTTCTGGTGCCTGCCTTATAAGTGCAAGATCCTGAGTTCAATCCCTAATACACACAAAAAAATCAACCATGGGCCTTATGTGGTTGTATAGGTTCTCTGCCCAGGAGGTCAGCCCTTCCCTGCAGCCAGCAAAAAGGTTCCCAGGCACAACGGATTCAGCAGGATTCAACAGGAATTTAGAACCTTCGGTGCTAGGAGAGATATAAATTACCCCCCCCCACCCCGCCTCAATCCTTGGAAAGATTCCAAGGGAAGCTGGGGACACTATGGCATCTGGGGCAAGATTTAAACTCATTCTATTTAAACCTCCAAAAATAAAATGACCCCAGCTGACATGGGGGGTTATATGCACTTAAGAAAATGATTGTTCCTTGTATGCCTTCTTCCCCAAGAGCTCACAGTTGTTTTATTTGGCCACTCCATTTTGCCCTGGATTCTGAGTGTACTCTGATATACCCGCAGAAGACAGGGCAACAGTCTAAGAACAGAGACTTGCTGGGTAGCAAACAGCCCAGAGCTGCAGGGGTCCAGGGTCCCTGCAGAAGGAGGTGGTTATGGTAGAAACAGCAGCCAGTGATGGCAACCAGTTCCTCCCAGCCCAGACACAGCTCCCACCCACCCAGGGGCCCCCAGGCTCTGTGTTTACCTAGGCTCAGCTCAAGGGTTCATAATCTCCAACACCACAGACTCAGAGCCCCTGTGGATGTTGAGACCCATGGGTCCATTATATCAAGTTCCTTGTCAGCTGAGGATTTAGCTCAGTGGTTCCAGCACCTGTCTCGCAAGTGCAAGGTCCCAAGTTCGATCCCCAGTATCACACACCACAGTGCTGGGCGTGGTGACTCACACCTGTCATCCCAGCACTCAGGAGGCAGAGGCAGGAGGATTGCTGAGTTCGAGGCTTGCCAGGGCTACATAGTGAGCTCAGGGCCAGCCTGGACTACAAAGCGAGACCCTGTCTCAAAAAAAAAAAAAATGTGCCTTGTCATGAAAGGGTATACAGAACACAGCTAAAGGTGGGGTTGGGGAAGGGCTCAGTGCGGAGAGCACAGGAAGGCCAGTGTAACGCTCCTGTTCGCTAAGGGAACAGAATTCCTCTAGCCACCTGTGACCTACTGCACACGAGGGCCTGTGAACTAGACAAGAAGCACACAGTAACCGGCAGGGTAGGCCTACTCCACCACTCCGCTGTCCTGACAAGCAGGTAATAAAAACAGCATCATTGGATTACATTGCTCAGTGTCAGAGTGTAGAAATGGAAATTGTTTTTATCACACCATTTTTTTTTTCTTTCTCTGCAGTGCTGGGGATTAAATCCAAAGCCTCCCATGTGCTAGGATGGGTCCATCCCTGAGCTCCGTCCTCCGCTCTTATCTAGCTTCAAAAAACAATATTGTACTTATGGTAAGAAAAATAATGCAAGAGAAAGTAAGATAAACAAAAGAAAGGGTCCCTTGGCAGTATTTGTCTAACTCTAATCTCACTTTCTAAGAAGTAACCGCTGCGCGGTTTCCATAGTCTTTGTACATTTTGGAAGCATGATCAAATTCACAGGGTTTTGTTTGTGCCTGTTTGTGTACAATGTCAAAAAGGTCAACAGTGTCACAATCTATCCTGAGGATGGCACAACCCTCAGACTCACCTGCTTCTTTTTAAGGATGTCCGGCATTCTCTGGCACTTCCTCGCCCTGGCCAATCTGGCCAACATTTGCATTATCTCCCGGATGTTGCCTTTAGAGCATATGTGCACTCTGTCTCCTGATGAAGCAGGCTTTGTAGGATACATTCCTAGAAGTGGCGTTTCTCCATTGGAGGATATGTGCATTTTGAATTTCTACAGCAACAGCCCAGTGCCTTTCAAACAGACTCTAATCCACAAGTCCCTCAGCTTCGTGTGTGTGTGTGTGTGTGTGTGTGTGTGTGTGTGTGTGTGTGTGAGAGAGAGAGAGAGAGAGAGAGATAGAGAGAGAGAAAGCCTGGGCCTGATGCCCTTTCACACCCCACCAAGGATGCAAGGTGGCAGGGGAAGCCAATCCCCGGAGAGGTAAGAGACCTATGTGGGCCTGGGTGAGGGTGGCCATGGCCGTCGCTTTCCGAGGAGATGGGCTGGTCACAGTGCTTGTTAGTTTGGGTTTTATAAACAAAGACAGAGTTGAGGGAGGTGAGCCAGGACTCCGCAGTAAGAAGCATTGTGCAAGCCAGTATTTATTTCTTCAGCACAGTCAGAACTTAAATATGGTCAAAACATATTCTTCTTTTTAATTTACACAAACAAATATGTTCCCAGGCTGACACCTCTGATGCCAAGTTTCTAGGGGAAACAAAACTCTACTGTGTGATTATAAACCACTAGAGAGAAAACGAGAATTGAGAAGCGGCCCAGAGTCCGCTCTCCGCGCCCGACACTGGGGGCTGAGGGTTCTCTTTGTGTCTTGATTGCAGATAGATCCGCCAGAAATTTCGGTGAATGAAATGTTGATGGACCGTCAAGGCCAGAGGACCCAAAAGGCTCCAGTTTTGATTTAAAGAAAAAGAAAAAAAGACAGAAAAAGAGGCCCGCCTGGCTCTACCCCCCCCCCCCACACACACACCCCCGCGCCTGTCAGGACTGCAAAGATTTTTCCAGAAAGCGGCTGATGAATTGAAGGAGGAGCAACCAGGACAGTACGCATTGCCTTTCAGGGCTGCCCTAACATAAAACCAAACAACTTGAAACTGTTCCAAGAGAGGGGATTAAGGCAGCATGTTATTTTGAGTGATTGCTTAATTTATTGAGCCGCGGCTAGATCTGTAATAAAGTACAGCCCTTGTAACTGATCGCCTCCTACTGCAGTCGGACTTCTGCAATTAAGGGATTTTTTTTCCAAGAGTTTCTCTGGAACCGCCTGGAACTGGCAGCCTGTGCGGTGGGGTGCTTCTGGGCACTCGTGTTCTGGGCAAGCTTTTTTGTTTGTTTGCTTTAAAGAGAGGCAGGTTGATGTTAATAAAGAAAATAAGCAGCCTTTTACTGGGTGCCATGTGTTCCAGCAGGTAGTTTATCTACGTATCTCTAATCCTTTCCGCTTCCCAGTGAAATAACCCTCGCTTTAGAAATGTGAAGCCACAAGATGGGAAGGAATTTGCTACAACGAGCCCCTCTGAGCCACAGGTGGTTATTCACATCAGTTAGGTCAAGCTGATGGTGTCTAAACACGCTCTGTGTGGGGCACGCACAATGAGTTCAAGCGCCAACCTGCCAGACTGGGCCAGTGGCTACCGTACTGGATGGTGTCCACGTAACTCATTTCATCCTTATGGACCTGTTGCTGCGAAGTTGGTTCTGTAGGAGCAGAGATTTCGTGGCAAGAAATGGGAAGCTCCAGAATTCAAAGCCCTCATTAATGTGCTTTGACAGCAGACCTGTCTCCTGAGCAGCCTCACAAGAGTCAGGTTCATGTCCAGTAAGACTTCAGCGCTTCCTCCCATTCTTCCAGCTTGATATGGAACCAGGGGAACCTTTGCTTGCAGAACAGCCTTTGTGACACTGTCATGGAAGAGGGTAGATGTGGGTGAGATTGCGGAGATGACATCAAAGGCCTGGAGTCCCAGTGAACTCAGGCTCTCTCACACCTTATAAAACATGAGGTTACTGGTTCTGTCCAGCAGAAAGGTTAGAAACCACGACCCAGGCCGTCACAGTGAGAATCAGCACCAGGTTATGGTCTCTCAACACTCTTTTCAATCACTGCTCAGGACTCCCTGGGCAAGTGGCCAATTCCAGATCTGAGCTCAGAAACGTTCCAATGGGCCTGGGATGTGTGTGTTTGTTTGTTTTGTAAGCCAAGGTCTTGCTTCCTTTGTAGTGCAGGCTGGCTTTGAACGGACTCGGACTCCGTAGCCCAGGATGGCCTCAAATTCATGGCAGTGCTCCTGTGCCTGGCCCCTGAGTGCTGGGATTCACAGGTGTGCGCCACCACGCCTGGCACACCTGGACTGTTTGGTCATCGGGAAGCTGGAGGGCTGCTTCACCGGCTGCAGTCACATCCGAAAGGACACAGGAGAGAGTGCAAGGGGGTTGGCTAAACCTGACAATTTCAGGATCCATAGAAATCTGAGAGGATGAGGCAGGAGGATTCCAAGTCTGAGCCCAGGCTGGGTAACTTCTCCAGACTCTGTCTCAATATTTTAAAAATGCTTAAAAAGGGCTACACATGTAGCTTAGTGCAAAGGCCCTGGGTTCAACCCCTAGTAATAAACCCAGTAATAATAATAATTACAGTGTATTAAACATTTCAATTTCATGTCTGAATGATGAGTTTGCCCTGATGCTGGAGCAAAAGAAAAATATATGTCTATCATCACTAAGTCTGTAGTTTGGAAACTGTCAAAGGAAATGAATCTAGTTTGAGAATGAGCCATACTCCATGGAAGCCAAGTGATGGGTAAACTGATGCTCAATGTAGCATATTCCCACTAACCAAGGCAGACACCGATCAGTCCGGCACTAGTTTTTAAGTCTCTAGCACGGTGACAGGTCTGGACAATGACCAGAAGCTCCCATCACAGCCGAAAACCAGAGATGTGCCTCCACATCAAAGCCTAGGAAGGAGTCCTCCAGATCGATGCATCTTCATGAGCTTCCAGGGTGAACGGGAAACACCGAGAACAAAGGAAGCCAAACCCAGACTAGAGACACACCACAGAGCACCCAACGCAGTTTCTTCATTAAACAGCATGGGAGGAAGAAGGGAAGATGAAAGAACATATAAATGAAGATAGGTATAAGAGACACATCAACCCATAACAATTTACTAGCTTTATTTGCACCCTGATCTTACCCAGCTGTAAGACAATAGTTATGAGAAAGCTAAATTCGAATGCCAACCAGATGCCGTATTTGCTAATATTACAAAGCTTTGCTGTTAATTTTAATAGTGGTGATGGTGGTACAAACAAACAAAAAAACCTAATCACCAGCTAGATAGGGCGGCACACACCTGTCATCCCAGCACTGTGAGGCTGAGGCAAGGTGAGTCTCAGGTTTGAGCCCATCCTGGGCAACTTAGCCAGGCCCTGTCTCAAACCAAACAAAAGCAAAAACCTACTTCTTTCTTGGGAGTTATCTTTGGAAATATTTGCCAAAGAAATGATTGCTGTCTGGATTTTCTTCCCAGTAGTATGGGAGGAGGGGCTGGGAGTGCCATGGAACAAGGCTGACCATTATAGCAGGCACTGTGGAACCACATGCTCTATTCCTATGTTTGCTTGAAGCTTCTCATAATAATAAAAGAAGGAATTTCCAGGCTTTCCCTGCCCTTTCTTGATAGTGTTGGATCAGTCTGTCCAGCCCACTGCTAGCATGTGTAGCAGGCTTAGGTTATATCTTCAAGCATCCCACCCCATCTCCATGGCAACCAACGTCCCAAAGTCTCCATCCATACAAGGGTCAGGCCAGGCCGGCTGCCGGCACTATGCCAGGATGCACAGAGCTGCTCCCCTCAGACCACCCTAAACAGATTTTCATCGGGGACCTCGTCCACTGGAGCAGCCTCTCTGTACACTGTCCCCTCGTTCTTGCCCTCCCTGTGCACCACCCCAGGAAGTAGTGGACACTTGGGGGAGAGAACAGACCCTGAGTCAGATGCAGGTTCAAATTCTGATTCCACCCCTTAACGGTAGAAATTTAACCTTCATGAGCCTCGATTTCCTTGTCTGTACAAAGGGTGTAACTGGACCTCAACTAATTCAATAAATTTTTGTTATAGGAGGAGCAGAGGCAAAAAAGGACTCAGTCTGTACTTCATAGAACTAGATTCCAGGTGCAGGGTGATCTCAGGAGAGTGTAAGTGCTCTACGATAATGTAGACATTGTGAAATTGGAGAGGCAAGGGTGCAAGATCATAACCCAACTTTTGGAAAAACTGCCAGTCACCACGTGGGAGAGACCTAGCCCCCCACCCTACTTATCATGAGCCAGAACTGTTCTTCTCTTTGCCTACAGAGTGTCTGGCCAAGGAAAATGCACAGAATCTTAGTGCTCCTACTTCTGTGCCCAGGGGCTAAGGATAGTCCCTCTCCCTCTCATCTACCAAGGAGGACCACAAGCCCCACCTTCTGGGCCCAAACTTTGCTCCCCAGCGAAGATGTGAAACCCGGCAGCAGGAGGAAATCACAAGGCGGGAGGTTAAAATCTCCCCTGGTCCAACTTTACTTTGCAAATGAGGAAAAGTGTCTCAGAGAGGCCTAAGGCAACAGGGTGAATCATGGACTCCTTGGAAAGCAGAGACGGTGTCAGCCATTTAATCCTGTCCCAGAATAGAAGGGGAACCGGCCACACTGGTACCCTGGACTGCAGGTGCTAAACCCGGAAGATTTGGGGCCATCATCCCATTGGATGGAGTGTCTGCTTTTTTACACTCTCCCCCCAGGACTGGGGCATCTAGGGAGGTCCTTTCCAAGACACAAGACTCTGGTGGAGCTGGCAGAGATGTGGGGCCACGTGCCCGTGGTTCCTACAGGCACTGCCCACATGGCACCTCAGTGGCCTTGGAAGTGGCCTAGCACCCCTCCCATCTGCCAAACCAATCATAAACCTCACCACCCTGCCTTACTCTACAAACCTCCTCGGGTTTGCATTTCCCCACCACCTGACGACACGCTTTGCAGGCCCAGGAGACCTGAGGGTGCCTGTTCCCCGGCTCTGGTCCAGTCTCTCTCACGAAGCCACCTATTCCTAAAACTTCAAACAAGGCCAGGATAAACCAAGATGCACTAATTACAGCCTCCTCCCCCACCGTCCCTCTCCCTTAGGTCAGCACAATTGTCACCTGTCTCCAACCCAGCAAAGGCTTAGGAGGGAAAGAAGATAAAAAAGAAAAACCGAGCCTCGGAGTTTAGAGTATACATAGCTCACTAGTTCCTGTTCTGCTGATAATTAATGCTGAAAATGTTCATTACCTGTCTTGGTCTCAGCCTGATTACTTGGTTGCTAATGCCCTTCTTAGTGTTTTTCTTCTCCTTTCCTTAAATTAATTCCAGAGTTCTTCCCGATTTCTTGTTGCTAAGCTATAAAGTTCCAGGTTGCTCAGGGTGGCTGTTGATTGGCAGGGAGTTCCCGGCCCGCACCAATCAGAAACAGGCTACAGAAAGGAGTGTCCAAGACGCAGTTTACCTGGGGTTTTCAGAATTTTCTGGCTGATGTCATGTACAGCAAAGGTCTTTGTCTAATTCCAAGGATCCTGTTCTCTTGAGCTGCCCGAAGAGGGGCACCAGAGGACCTGGAATTCCCCTCAGGGAAACAGGGAGTCCCTGTCTTGATGGAGATACTCAGGGTGCGCCCTGCGGCAGCAGCAGAGGTATCTGGGGCCCTCCCTCAAGGCTGATGCTCGTATCCACTTCCCCAGTTCGGTAAAAGACTATGTAGAGGACCTGGAGGAACCCACTGACCTGGCTTATTGGGGCAAGCCACCCAAACCGTTGGAACTAGAAGCAAGTTCCACTACGCCCAGCAATAAAGGCCTTTCAAATACGTGGCTGGAGGACTATTCAGGAGTTTCACCTGCAGGATTTCAACGAAAAACAACCATGGTGAACTGGGTTTCTACTGTGCACCTCTTTGTACACCGAAACCTCCAAACTCACAGATGGGGACGCTGCACTGTGGTGGGTTTTTCCCTTGTCTGCTTCTGTCCACAGGAAAGAGGAAGTCACATGACCTAGACCTGCCACAGTGATTGGCTTTTGGATGGGCACATGACCATAGTGGGCCAAATCACAGTCTTCCTTAAGATTTGTGCTGAAAATATAGGAAAAGAACCCACTAGCTGTGTTTGCTGGGTGGGTGGTCCTTGTAAACTCCAGAAGGTACCTGAGAAAGATATTAAACTTAAAAGACAAGGAACCCCTTGTGGCAATAGTGAGCATCATCGACAGCTGGAGAGAAGCTAGACTGACTAACTCCCTGCAGTGGACACTGAATTTCTGCTTAAACCAATTTTCCTTATATGTGTATTGCTTCCAACAGAGTGCTAAGAAATATGGATACAACTTTCTCTGCATAACGCCCAGATCTGGGGTAAGTGATTTGTGTAGATTCTCACATGGGATCCTCACAATCACCTGGACTGATACTCCATTTGGCAGGCAGAGAAACTGAGGCTCAGAAGAGCAAGGAGATTTGCCATGATCAAACTGCCATTATGCACTCAGGGATTCAAACCTGGAGTTGTCTGATTTTTCCATGGCTTGGTGACTCCTCAAACCCAACTTGGCCAAAGCTGAATTCACGAACCTCCCCAATCTGATTTCCCTCTGGAGTCCTCCATCTGCCAATTCCAAAAGCCAGGTCTCATCAGCACCCCTACCGCACCCTACCCTCAAGAATGCTCAGATGGACTTGCTTGATAGCCCCAGAAGCAGTTCCTCTGCCTCCTCTCCACCCCTGCCCAACCCCCTCTTTGTCTCCTTGAGCTGCCCCTCCTGGTTCTCCTGGTCCATATTCATCCCTTCTCCAGACCCAACTCTCTTCAGCAGCCAAAGCAACGGTCTGAAAAGGCCAATCAGCTCCGCTGTCTGACCATGCAGTCGAGTCTCAGCACGACACCCATTTACTTCCAGGGATGTCATGAGGACTCAGTAACTCCTTGGTCCCACCCAGCTTTCAGGCACAGAGTTCAAGCCCCAGAGCTGGATAGGACACAGCTTTACGTGCTCCCAGCTGTCCACCATTTATTTGCTCTTGTCTTCCAGCAGCTGTTCCCTGAGTGGGAGTGGGAGTGGAGCCGGACTGGGGCCGGGGGGATTATGGGGGAGCCCAGAGTAACAACAAGCACCAACATTCATGGGCGCTGGTTGTGGCGGGGCCCTGCGTGCTCTCCCCCAGAAGGAGCGATGGATACATACCAGTTTTGCCAGTGACAAGAGAAAGATCACCGTTCTCACAAAAGTATAGCCTAGCGAGGGAGACACAGAAAAACAAGTCATACGCACCACAGAACTCAGGGAGGATAACACCCAGGGGAACCCTGGCTTGTGAGAGCCTCCAACTCGACTTAGACCTTACAGTATGCGAGGGTGGAAATGAGGCTTATAACCAGGCCTGGTGGCACATGCCTGTAATGCCAGCTACTTGGGAGACCGAGGTGGGGGAATCACAAATCTGAAGCTGCCCTCAGCGGTTTAGTGAGATCTCCTCTCAAAAAGGGGCTGAGGATGTTTCAGTGATAGATCACTTGCCTAACATGTGCAAGTTCCTGGACTGAGTCGCCTGTATGGGAAAAAGAAAAGAAGAGAAGAAGGAGAAAGAGAGAAGAAGGCAGGAAGGAACAAAGGAAGGCAGGAAGGACAGGGACACGTGTGCGTGTCTATATACTTAAAAGCAATAAATCAAGCTGACACACCATGAGTAAATGTGTCCACCCTCTCTCTTTGACAGATGCTTTTGCTACAACACAGAAGGCCAGATCCAAGTTAAGAATCCCTCCTTTGGATCCCACAGAGAGCTGCTTTCTCTCCACCCAGAACCATTCTGCATGGTGAATGCTGTGTGCCCACACCTAGGCACCCATCTGTCCTGAGCCCTTTGCCACCTGCTCTGGTTCGCAGGTCCTCCAACCCAGGTTGACACTTATCCCCCACCGTGAGGTATCGAGAGGGGAGGCCAGGCAGGACCTTCAAGACCAAAACCTTTCAGAGCTGACGAGGCTCTGCTTCGGAGAGCGGATTCGCCCACTCATATGATGCTGGGCACGGTGGTCATCCTGAGCGTGGAGTGTCGTACAAGCTAGACACGCACTGTCTCAATATGACGCCCTCTGTGAGGATGAGCGTGAGGTCCTCACCGGAAGCTCTCACTGCTGGTGGATACCGTAGAACCCGTGCTATCACTGCCTGGTTTTCTCCCATCCTCTATTTGATGCCCCATCTTCAGGACTGGCCCAAATGGTACCCCATAAAATTCATGCCCACACAGAACCTCACAGCGGACCTTACAGGAAGTAGAGCCTGAGCTCAAAATGAGGCCGCAGAGAATTGGGGTGGCCTCTGAACCTGATGAGCAGAGGACCCACAGTCTCTCACAGAGAGAATATGGCCACGTGTAAAAGGCACAGAGACTGCAGTGATACAGCCACTATCCCAGGAAGGATGATAACTGCTTCAGCCCCCAGAGGCCAAGGAGAGACCCGGAAGGACCTTCCTTCCCCTTGGCGAGAGCAGCCCCCGCCACACCTTCACTTCTGCCTTCCCCCCTCCAGACCCAGGACAGGATGCATTCCTGTGTTTCACGCCGCAAGGTCTGTGGTGGGTATGACAGCAGTCCTGGGGCTCCGGTGCACCCTACCCTTCGTGCCCAGTTCTGCCCTCTCCCTGTCTGCCACTGTCCGCTGGTGCAGGGAGACACACTGCTAGATGGTGGCAACGGGCCCCATTGCAGCCTCTCTGGCCAACACAGAGCCCAAGTTCTCTGAGGAAATCTTCATAGGAAGATCACCTCTCCCATTGCCCACAGCAGCCTTGGAGACTGGCTGTGTCTCAGGGGCCATGCCAGGCCCTGAAGCAGGACCTGGAGGGAGGGAGGTTTTGCCCCAGACAGGGTGGTGGGGAAGTCCCTTACAGCTGCCTACCACCAACACAGCGCGCCCAGCAAAGTGAGTCAACAAGCTCCCACTGACTGTGGTGTCCTGCTTACCTCTCCAGGGGCTGAGGCTGTCACAAATGTGAATGTCTAGTTATGTTTAACCAGGGGTAAGGAGGGGTAGGAGTGTGTGTGTGTGTAAAAGAGAGAGGGGGAAAGGGAGAGAGAGGGAGACAGAGACAGGGAGAAAGCAGCGTACATACTGTCTCACACACAAAGCCTAGAGCAGAATTGCCTGACCTTCTCCCTCCCACCCTCTTCCCAGACAAATACAGATGATGAAAAAGTAAATTGGGCAACAGGTCAGGTCTCTTTAGAAATCAAGGTATTTGAACTTAACAGCAAAGGGCTACTATGTATTCTAAACCCAATCAAATAAGATGACTTATTCACAGACAAGTCTGAGGGACGATATGTTTGAGTATCCAACCCCATTCAACTATTGCTCCCCTATCAGCCACCCAGCTGTTCATCCACCTCGTATTTGCCCAGTTCCTACTATAATTACTATAATAATAGCTATGTACTCACGGTGCTTCCTATGTGCTGGATACTTTCTAAGGTATATGCAACATGCTAAGACCTTTGGACCACAGCTTAATTCTCACAATCCCATGAAATAGACACCAGAAGATCCAGGCTACAGAGGGGGAAAATATGGCACAGGTTAAATTGCTAGTTCCACTCTTCACATTTTACTGTGGTAGATTCTGTGAGGCCAGAAATTACTCACATCGAAGTGGAATCCATCTGTCAGCTCCCCTGTATCTAGGCTGTTCGCATGACTTACTCTGATGAATAGAATGTTCTAGAAACTTCTGTTTTGGCTGATTTGGAATCCTTCTCCAAAGCTTCTACATATGGACCTTGCTCTAACCTACCTGAAGAAGGGAGGCCATGTGAAAGAGAATAGAGGCCACGTAGGCAATAGTTGGTGCCAACATTCACATCAATATGGTGAGAAATGCCATTGTATATATTCCTTCCAGTACAGGTAGCCCTCCTGCCAACTAGGAGCTGTGAGTAAGGCCAGATGCAGTCAGCAGAGCAACCATCTTGCTTTTCCACAGAATTGTGAAAAATCACCTGTGGTTGTAAGCAGACTGAAGAGGGAAAAAATGGAGCAGAGTCACTTTAGGTCATGGGGTCAGGAGAGAGTCCTCCAAGAGGGGCAATGTTTAAACCAGGTCCACAAGAGTGAGATACACGAAGACTCATATGTAAAAAGACACCCATGAACAAGACCCTAAGGTAGGTCAGAGCCTGGGATTCCTGCAGGTGGCTGGAGCAGGGTAAATGAAGAGGAAAGTGGCTGGAGGCAAAGATGAAAGAAAAGAAGAGTGGACCAAACTGGAGGGTAATGAGATCGAGTGGCATTTTGTCCTACTGTGTCAGAAACCAAAGAGAAAAGCAAGCCTCAAGAGTACCTTCAACTTATTTAGATTTTCATAAAAAATCTCTGCTGTGTGAACAAGAGATTAAAGAAGGTTAAGAAGCTAGGCAGGGTGACACACACCTGTAACCGCAGCACTCTAGGAGGCTGAGGCAGGAGGATTCTAAGTTTAAACCCAGCCCAGCAACTAGTGAGACTCTGACTAAAAATTTAAACATTAAAAAAAAAAAGCTGAAGTATAAAACATCATAGGCAATGAAAGGCAGGCCAGGGACACGGAAGCAGGACAGGGGATGGGTGTACCCAGGTCACCAACACCGGCTGTTACCAGTAATGACCAGTGTGTTCCCAGTTCAAGCAAGTGGAAGCTCCAGATTCTCGGAATCCTCCAGCATCATAGATGTGTGGTTCATTGGCAACTCTCCCCAGCTTCTGTCTGTCTCTTCCTCCACTGTAGCCTTACTGTTACCTGCCTCTTAGATCATGTGGTTTCTGATGCCCTGAATCTGCTTTTTTCCCAGCCAATGCTTCTCTCCACTGTCCATCCAACCTCTTAGATGAGGGCTCAGTTAGCCCTAAGTCTTCTCATACCCAAGCGCTCCGTTCTGCTGCTGGCCCCTAAAGTATCTGGATTTAATTCCCATCATCACCACCACCTCTCCCAGTGACAGCAGATCTTCATCCCCCCTCTGAGTTCATCCTTGGCCTCTACTCTCTTATTTGGATCTAACTTCTCCTCACCCAAACTTGTGGGGCAAAGCAATTGCCACAGGGTGTTGGGAGGTGGAGCCTTTAAGTGGTGATCAGTGAGTTAAGAAGGCTAAATGTGGAGGTTGAGGAAGGAACATGCAAATTTGGTCTTGGCTTGGGCAACACAGTGACTTAGTGAGAACTTGTTTCAAGATAAAAATATGAAGGGCAGGGAACCTAGCTCAGTACAAAGTCCCTGGGTCCATTCCCCAGTCCAAGGGGGAAAAAAAAGGGTAGAAGGAGAGAAATAAACAAACAACCCTTTCTTGGGAGAGGAATTTTCACTGTTAAGACTGGATTAGAGTGGGTTGATAGCAGATCAGGCCAGGCTATACCTGTTCTCCTCTCACATGTACCTGATTGCCCTTGAGTTTTCTGCCTTCAGTTCAGACAGCACAAGGCCTTCCCCCATCACACACTTGCAGTCCCCAACCTTCAGAACTGTGCCAAGTAAACTTTTATAATAAATTACTCAGTCCCAGGCATTTTGTTACAGCCACAGAAAACAGACTAAGATACCCAACTCTGTCCAGAAGCCAAAGTGATCTTCAATGGAAAACCAGACCTACCTACACCCACCTGACCCTTCCCCCATGGATTATGGTGAAATCTAAACTCTTATTCTGGCTGGCAAATCCACATGGCTCCAGCCTGACTGCCGGCCACTGGCCAACTGTCCTCCCACATGCGCACCCGGGCTGTTCCTCACGCAGTCAAGCTCTTTCTGCCACAGAGCCTGTGCATTTGCTGCCCCTTTTGCCCACAACACCATCCTCCCAGATGTCTGAACGATTGGTCCTGTCTCATCACTGTGTCTCAGCTCAAATGCAACGTTCTCATTTATCTGTTCCTACAGTAATTTTTATCTCCCCGGTTTTGATGGATAATCTCTTAGGCAGAAACCCTACTCACCATACGGTCCTCACTCACCATATACCATCAGCAGGTCTATAGCACGCTGGAGGGGCAGTAGGTGCTCACAAAACATTTGCTGAATGAATTATGGTAGTGGGGACAAACACCTTCCTTCTCAGTGAGTTTTTAAACCATACCTCTGAAATGTGGTAGGAAAATACTACATTTTAAATTTTAAAAGTTATTAACAGTAGAAGACATAGTGTCACTAACCCCCTTCAGAATATTTTTTCTTGCTTCGAACACACTTACCCCATCATTCTTGCCACTTCCTGAAGCGGTCCTGGAACTCTTCTGTGAATCTTTAATTGTGCTATCGCGCCTGCCTTGATGTTCTGAATCTACCCACAACATTTACTTTTCATGAGGGTCATTTTGACTTTGGGGAAGAGCCAGAGGTCCGTGCCAGACCCAGTGAGTGAGGTGGATAAAGACACATCATGCTATTGTTATGACCCTGCATTTCCCTTGGACAGCACTCGACAGCAGCATTTTTCTGTGCTTTCTATCACAGCTCATAGAGACACTCCCCAAAGAGGACTTCTAGAACTCTCTCAGACTGTTGCAAGAAAGATGGGATAAATATGTTCAAAGGGAGGGGCAGCATTTTGAGGGAGATTCATGACACTGTCTTCACTGCAATAAATGTTAAGAAAAAATATTTGTTTATATTCACCATATTTTCTAATCACGCCGCAAGACATTTTCAGCCATTCTCCAAATTTGCCATGTTCTCCTTTGGCCTGTCTTAGGTGGTCTGCAAGCCCCCAGCCCCTTGGAGCTATATATGTTCAGCATCATGACAGGCTCTGCAGAGAAACAGAATCCGCCAGGGGCCACCAGAGCTGAGCCGACTCACTGTCTTGCCCCTGGCCAGCCTGGCTCTCCCTGGCCAGCCCCAGGACCCAGGCCCCACGCAGGCCTTGGGGGCGGAGACAGAGAATGCAGGGCAGGTTTAACAGAGTTCCCGGCATAATCAGATATAAATACAGGGCATTCCCCGTCCTCTATGCGAAGGGGCAGCCTAGCCTGGCACAGGTGCCCCCAGGCCAAGACAGCAAGGGCTGTTCCAGCTCGGGCCCTTGTGCCAGTTGCCTTCCCCCAGCTCAGCGACGGCTCATATGACACAACACTTGCTGTTCTCAGTCCCCAGGCACCAGCTATGGCACTTATAAGCCGTTTCTCCTCCGGCAAATCACTCAATCTCTCTGATCCTAACTTGGCCCGGGGGTATCAGTGAGGACAGCACTCTCCGCAGGTGCTCGCAGGGGTCTCTGGGAGGTGAGCACACTTCTAGGTCCAGAGTCCAGCTTCCACCAAGGGTCTCAGGACAGCACCTTGCTCAGAACATTTCTAAAAATGTGTTTCATTACATGGGTTTCGGCTTTGAGCTACAGAAGCAATGCACGTCCCTGAAAACAAGCACGTGAGCAGAGGTGAACCGAGGAGAGAAGCTTCCCTCGGCTTCCACTCACCCCACAGGCCCCGCCCCGCCCCCACGTGTTCCCGCGGAGGTGACAGTCAGGCACTTTGCCTGCTCTGCTTTTCTCCTTGCGCGCACCCCTCAGCATGTGAGGCTTCATTTTTACAGACATGGCCTAATTCCATGTGCACTTTTCCAGGCAGCTATAACACACGAGTCCCCGCTGGTGGACAGCCCCGGCCCAGGTCCCTTTCCCTGCCTTGCCCTTTCCTGTCTGCCAGCGCTGCCTGGACGCATCTCCTGCTTTCTGGAGGACCGAGCTTCAGTGTACGCGGGGTCAAAGGGCACAGTTTTGTTTGTGCTCCGGGTAACACCGCTCCGGGCCATGTCAAGTGACCACGTGACCTGACAGGCAAGGCCCGGGGTCTCCAGGGGGCTTGATCCTGACACAAGGCTGGTGCCAAAGCTGGACACGTGAACGAAGGCCCACGTCACCTTCGCTTTGGCCACTACCTGAGAGACAGGTGCTGGCCGCTGCAGCAGCACAGACTAGACCAGCAAAGCCGCGAGAAGCAGAGAGCCAGGGCCGCCACTGTGGGCGGCAGGGGAGAGGGAGGCATTTTCCTGGAGCAGCCCAGACACGGGGCAGAGTGAAGCCCGGCACACCAGGCACCCTTGGGGTGTCCGCTCAGAGATGCTCTTGTGTGGTGAGCCTGGGCCGGGTGGGTCCCTGAGGTGCCCCTGTTCATTGACGGGCTTAGACAGACCCAAGAGAACAGCATAGAGAGAGAACGCCAGGTGAGGGACACCTGGGCAGAGGTGTCCCGCTGGGGCCTTGGGCTGGCAGGGGGCCAGATCCTGGGGACGCCTTGGCTGCTCTCTCTGGCTCCCGAGGGGGGTCTCCTCCATGGCCGGGGCTGGGAGCTGCCCTCAGCTCTCGGCACACCAGCCATGCACCACACCTCATGTCATCCAGGCACGCGTTCAGCAATTATTGAGTGCCAACTGTATGCCAGGCACTGCGCCATGCTGGGGGGATGGGCCAGAAGCACATGAGGCAAGGTCCTCTCATATACTAGGGTCCCCAATGATGCTACGTCCTGTCCCAGGAGCTTAAGTACCTTCGTGACTTTACCTGACTCTTGCAGTCATGATGAATGGGGGGTTGCGGTGTGAGGCAATTATACTGAGCTACCCACAGAGTCCACGTAAACACCAGCCCCTCCGGGAGAGAGGCAGGAGGGCCAGGCAGGAAGTGGGGATGGAGGCGGAGCTCAGAGACAAGAGGAGATGCTACTGGCGGGAGGGCCAGGAGGCCAGAGGCTCTGGAAGGCAGATGCCTCCTCCCTTGGCTTCCAGCAGGCAGAAGAAGCCGGCTGGCCGTTCTGAGCTTCTGGCCGGGGGAACTGTAAGGTAAGAAATGTGTGTTACTTTAAGCTTCAGAGTTTCCAGAAATCTGTAACAGCGGCCACAGGAAACTAATACAGAAGTCCAGCAAGGGGGGAGGGGGTAGATCCAAAATAGTGTTAGGACAAGATGTGAAATCTGTTGAGAGCCCAGTGCAAAAATAAGAGTATAGATCCTCTTGGTAAAAAGGATAACGAATTTCACAACATGACCGCAGAGCATCCCAGAGCCATGTACAGCTGCCCAGGCTGCGCACTTGGCAAGCCGACCGAATATCCCGCCGAGGGCTAGAGGGTCCCCTGGAGCAATCAGGGCCGGAAGTGAAAGCCTGTACCTGAGAGCACGGTACCCCAGGAACCCAGGCTGGGAGGGCTCAATGAGGGGCGCGGGTTGCTCTGGGGCTGCGCGCACCGTTCTTCCCGCCCCGCGGGAACTTGGCCTCGCTCCGCCCTGCCCCTTCTTTAATTTCCTAAACTGGCTTTAACGCCTCTCTTACTGGATTAACTACACCCTTCACCTCCAGCCATCCCTTTGGAGGTGTGTAAATTAGCCCAGCGTTTGAGGATAACTTTGAACATGGCGCGGACAGCGCACACCGCTGGTGGGCCTCATGGGCTCCTTGGCTGCCTCCCTGCCTCCGCTCCAGTCCCAGCTCCTGGCACCTGTGTCACAGCAGCACCCGACGCCACGTGCTGCCCGGCTCCCTCCAGGGTGGCTGCCGTCCCACCCAGGACTCCAGTCTGCTTCCCAGAGCTTCCCAGCCCTGTCAGCTGATTCTCCTTGCTTAGTATTGTTCCTCAAGCAAATTTACTTTTTTTTTTTTTTAATAGTTTTGCTTTTGTGGTACTGGAAGTTGAACCCAGGGCTTTCAAACTGCACTACATCCCCGTGCCTTATTTCTTATTGTCTTGGTTGCTCAGGCTGAATTTAGGCTTGAGATCCTCCCGCCTCAGGCTGCTGGAATGTTGTGAGTACAGCCTTGCTGTCCCCCCCACAACCAGCTCCGAAAGTAGCTTTTGAAGGACGCGCCACACGTTATCCTCGCTGTAACAGATGAGGACGAGGGCGCTGTATCCTAAGTGCGGCCAGATACTGATGCCAGGGCTCTTGGTGAAGGCAGACAGACCCTCCTCTGCCCCTTGAGAATGGCTCTGCCTGGGAAGTCACTGGCTGGAGGTGGGGTGAACCCAGGTGAGTCAGCCGCAAAGGTAAACACTAACACACTAACCGGCTCCCTGTTTCCTAAGCACCTACTTTTGCCAGGCACTGCATGGCATCTGATAGGCTTTGAAGTTAGTCCTATTTCTGATCCCTGTTTCGCAAAAGCTTCAGAGAAGCCATGGGACCAGGCCAGTGAGCACAGAAGCTGTGGCATCTGAACAAGTCCCCTGCCACACTCCCATCACGTCTCCTTGGCTTATCTCTGGGGCGACTGGGAGGCTAAATCCAGCTGTTTCTTTTTTTTTTTTTGAGACAGGGTCTCACTTTGTATTTCAGGGTGGCTCTGAGCTCGCTATGTAGCCTAGGCAAACCTCAAACTCAGCAATCCTTCTGCCTCTGCCTCCCGAGTGCTGGGATGACAGGCATGAGCCACCACACCTGGCACTGTGGTATGTGGTACTGATTGCTGGTGGGTGTGAGTCGCCACACCCAGCATTGTATGTTACTGGGATTGAACTCAGGACCTTGTGCTTGCGAGGCAGGCCCCGGAACCACTGAGATAATCCTCCGGCCCTAAATCCAGCTGTTTCTGACAGAACTTTCCAGAACCCAAAGGCCCCTCGAGTGTCCGACACAGGTAGCTTTAGTTAGGCAAATCAATGCAGGGAAAACTCCCTACAAAGGGAAATCAGGAAGTGATATTTGACTACAAAAATATTCATGAATAAACCTGAAGTGAAATCTGCTTTTCTTTTCAACCCTCTGCCTATTTATTTCTCTTTATTTGTGGCCACCGGGGCAAGGGGCATGGCAGGAGTTGGAAGGATGGCAATGCTTTCTGTGGGTTTGGCTGAAGCCAGCCCCTGAGGCCTGGGATGTAGAAGTTTCTAGAAAAGGCTTCACGGAGCAGGAAGTAGATGGCCTCTGAGCAGCTTCGGTAGTCCATGCTGTGGTCCCAGGCAGCGCCCCTTGGCCAGGCTCATGAATATCACCCAGGGCTGCACTCCAGGCTCCTGGGGGGATCTGCAGGAAGTGGAGCCCACAGGCTAGGTGGACTGAGGGGGGAACGGGCTGTGAGAGGTACCTGCCATTTCAGGGACTTATCCATGCCCCGAGCGATCTGACCCCCATAGGGTTTTTTTTTGTTTTGTTTTTTGTTTTTGAGACAGGGTCTCACTTTGTAGTTCAGGCTGGCCCTCAGCTCACTATGTAGCTCAGGCAAGCCTGGAACTCAGCAATCCTCCTGCCTCTGCCTCCCGAGTGCTGGGATTATAGGGGTGAGCCACCATGCCCGACACTGTGGTATGTGGTATTGATGGCTGGTGGGCGTGAGTCGCCATGCCCAGCATTCTATGTGGTCAACGGGATCAAACTCAGGACCTTGCGCTTTCGAGGCAGGCCCTGGAACCACTGAGCTAAATCTCTGGCCCACCCCCACGGGTTTTAATCCACCCCCGGGGTCCACCTGCCAGCAAGGGACGCTCAGGACCCAAGACCCCCAAGTCTCCCCACACTGCCAGCCTGAGCAAAGCTAGGAGGAGCAGCTTCCACTGCCACCCACAGGGTCCCACAGGGTCCAGAGGAGACACAGCCACCCAAAGAGGGGCTCCTGCAGCCTGGGGCTCACATCCTGCCACCAGAGGGCTGATTCAGTCTCAGGAAACCCACTGCCCACAATGCCAACAGTGCCCACAGCGCCTCTCTAGTGGCTCTCTGTGACATATGCTGGCCCCCGGGCCAAGGTTACCCCGTCTGGTCATCAGAGTAGCCCAAGCAGGGACAGTTGATAGCCCTGTTTCCTCGAGGGAGGAACTGAACCGAGAGTTCAAGTGATGTCCCCCAGACACACAGCTATCAGAAGATGAGGCAGGGTCCGAGGGCTGTTCAGACCTAAGTTACCACATTTAAAACAGGCTGTGTTTTAAATATGTTGAACTTTTTTAAGTTTGAAATTTGAGAGTGCACGTTTGTATTTTCCCCCTGAAAGGTGAGGAGCAAGTCGATGTGCCCAGCCAGGCCCATCCTCTGACCACTGAGTTCCGAGCTCGAGCAAATACCTGGTCTCACACACTGCCCCTTCCGTGAGAAGAGACATGTACCGCGCCCTGCTTTGGACCTTTACCTAATAAAGCTCAGAGGTGTTCCTCACTGTTTTCCACAGCCTTGTGGCACAGAATTCCCCAACAGTACGCGGGGCCCGCGGTGTAGTGAACGGGCGTCCTGTAGATGGGGATGCGGGGGAGATGTGAGCTGTCTTCAGTCTTTTGCTTTTACAAACAATGTCGCAAAAAATAACCTTGTACATAAATAAGGTCTCCTGAGCTCCAGTTTATCCGTGGGATTACAGCTGGGCAACGGACCAGCTGGGCCAGAGTTTCTGCATTTGTCATTTGTGCTGATAGTGCCAAAAAGGACCAGCTTCCAGCCCGGCCCTGAGCCCAGAGCCCCGAGCCCAGCCCAGCCTGGCTCAGCCCACAGCCCAGAGCCCTGGGGGGCGGTGGGTGGGGCAGATCTGCACAGCCCCGCCTTCGAGGGGGAGGCATGGGGGCCGGAAGGGGCGGGGCCTGGAGTCACAGTTGCAGAAGAGAGAACCCATTGCACAGGTTGGACTCAAACTTGCTATCTTCCTGCTTCAGCCTCCCAGACTTGCACCATTATCCCTGGCTGACAGTCCCGTCTTTAGCGTCCTCCTCCGGCTTCCGTGGAGCCCTTCTGTGGCCCTAAGCTGCTACTGCCTTAAGCACACAAGGCGCAGCTCATGGAAGGGCAGGGAAAGCACACAGACTTGTTTTAAGGGAACAAAATGGGAAATCGAAGCAGGAAAGGGAGCCCAGTGCATCCTGTGTGGCCCAAGCACGGAACAGGACCAGCGCGTCCTTCCCTGGACGCTACCCCCACAGGCCTGGCCATGAAACCGGGACACTGAGACGCCTGCCTTGGCCCGTGTCGGGCATTTTCTCATCAGGAGGGCATTTGTGGCAGCCTGTCCCCAGGGCCAGAGCCCTGGGCATGGATTTCACGTGCATTTTCCTAGTTAAGCCTCCCAGCCACACACATGAGGTCAGTCCTATTATTACCCACGCCCTCCGGAAGAGGACACAGGTGAAGTAACTGCCCAGCCACGCTCTGCAGAAAGTCAGCTGGGATGGTCAGAGACACAAGTCATTAGTAGGATCTCGAGGGGGTAGGTAGTGGTACTAAAATACAGACCTGGGGAGAATTCTAGGGCCAGCCAAATGGCCGGGTGCATTCCCACCACCAGCTGAAAGAGCTTTGCTAGGGAGGAAGCCCTAAGGTTCTACTCCTCTTCCTCATTTTTCATGGACGTGTCTTATTTGACCAAGCTAATTCCAGCTATTCTAGCAGACATGGAACATACAGGGGAGAAATGAAATTAATGCATGAACCCGGCACCAGGGCAGATCTCTGGGAACAGTGCAGCACACCGGCAGCCAGGCGGACGTGTGCGTCTCTGTGTTTTGTAACGTTAACTGGAAGATGACAGATGCACAGAAAAGTGAGTGGATTGTAAATAGACAGCTCAATACACTTTCAGCGCAAAAGTCTCCTGTGATGAGCATCTCAATTATGAAACAACACTACCGTGCAGGTGCTTTTTAAACCAATCGAGGACCCTGCAGTATTGAGAGGTGAAGTGCGTCCCTCAAAAGGACGTGTTGACGGTGTCTGGTCTCGCAAGCACAAGGTCCTGAGTTCAATCCAGGTGACTCACACCCACCAGCAATCAGTACCACACACCACAGTGGCAGGCATGGTGGCTCATGTCTGAAATCCCAGCACTTGGGAGGCAGAGGCAGGAGGATTGTTGAGTTCGAGGCTTGCCTGGGCTACATAGTGAGCCCAGGGCCTGCCTGAGCTACAAAGCGAGACCCTGTCTCAAAAACAAAGAACAAAAAGACATGTTGAAATCTGAATCCCAGACACCTGTGCAGGTACCCAGTAGCCCTGTGGACATTTTGGTTTTGGGCATGCAGCCTCCAGAACACCGAGAGAAGCAGTTTCTGCTGTTGTGAGCCACCGCGTGCAGCGGGTTATAGCAGCCTCAGCAAGTGGACACAGACGGCGCCTGCACTTTCCTGTGCTCTCTGGTTAGCAGAGTGGTGCAAGTTCATCCATCACCTAGACCCATGCACCAGCTCCAGCTGGTCTGTGATGTCACCTCACGCAACCTGGTGATCTCCGCAGACACAGCAAGGGACAGATGGTGTCTCTGCCACACCGGGGCCTATGGTTTTGGGGGGTAGGGAGCAGACCACTGGTGTTGGGGGGGACTCGGCAGGGGGAACACGGAGCTCCCTGGTAGGAGGAGAAACAGGAGGAGGGGTGTCACCTCTGTCCTCTCCTCTCCTGGCCTCCCCTCCTCCACTAAGGCTCCGCCTGTGGGGCTGCTGCAGGCCGGACCCCGAGGCCCCCGCAGGAGGCCCTGTCTTCTCAGGTTCTCTGGTCCCTGAGAGGGTGAACCCCCTCCCAGCCCCAGCCCTCACCCCCACAAAGCTGAGAAGCAGCAGGTTGGTGTTTGCATCCTTCTAAGAAGCAAGATAGGGACACATCAGGGGCCTCCAGGTTCGGGGATCACCAGAAGCTATCGAGGTGAGGTGAGCGATGCTCTGGCTTTCCCGAGAAGCAGACGGGACTCTTGCTCTAGTCACAAGGGAGAAGGGCCCTGTGAGACTCAGGCCAGCTGTGCATGGGCTCTCAGGCCGCTTGGGACAGTACCAGCCCTGGCATATTGTCCGGAAGCCACTGGTGGCGTAGGGGCAGGGAAGGCCGAACAGATCCCCACCCCAGGTCACGTCCGTCCCTCGAAGGCAGCGAGGGGCAGGGTCCCCAGCAGAGCCAGGCAGGGAATAGGGAGGCTCTCCGCAGCCTGGGCTGATTTTGCATCTAATAACTCAGGAGTGACGCTCCAGAAGCAAAATAGCAAGGACGGTTTCCCACGCCGAGAGGGGAGGGCCGCTTCCCTCCCTCTTGACAAGACCAGGCAGCCAAGGAGGGGAAGAGACTCAGGAGCGAGTCTGTGCCTGTCTGGGGAGGCACCGCCCACATCTCACCTGTGTCCTGGGGTTCCTCAGGAAAGGCTCCGCCCTGCAAGGTGGGGACATCATCCGCACTCAGTGGATGTTTGTTGGTTGGGTGGATGGACAGACAGATGGACAAATGGACAGACGGCTATGTGAATACAAACTGATGACTACATGGATAGTGGGTGGATGGATACGTACATGCAGGGATTAAATAAATGGACAGCTAGGTGAAGAGATGGTGTGGACACAGGTGAGTGGACTCAGGGTGGACAGTGCTGAAAACCCTTGCGGGTACTGGCCCAGTCTCAGCATCCATTCAGAAGACATGGGGTGACTGGGGGAGGCGGGGGGGAGCACGCAGCTGGACCCCGCACCTTTCAGTACTGTTCCTTCTGCCTGGCACGTTCTTCTCCGCTCTGCTGCCTGCCCGACCCCACGCGGCCCGTCACGGCTCCTCCGCAGCTGGAGGGAGTGCCACCTCCTGCCCCGGCTCACTCTCAGGAACCGCCGCAAATCACACCATGCGCGCGGAGGAGGGGTCCCGACCCCACCGGCCAGCCAGAGCGGTACTGTGATTTCCTCAGAAACACACTTTAACAAACACACCTGGAGCTACGTGTGGTGCGAGGTAGCAGTCTCCGGGAGACTGCTGTGAGGGATGGAAAGCTGGACCCTCATCCAAAATGGAAACATAGAAAAGCGCCGGAGACACAGCTCAGTGTAAAGGCCCTGGGTTTAGTCCCCAGTACCATCAAAACCAAATCAACTAACCAAAAACTGGACGCACGAAAGAGAAGAAGGCTGAGAAATTAACAACACAGAGCTCAGCCTTGTGGCTTGGGAAAAGGGAAGATTCAGACTTGTGTGATGCCTCACAGTTCGCCAAGAGCAGACATTGTGAGTCCATTGGGCGATTCCCGAGAGTATGAGGAAAAACCAAGGCCAGGGCTGTAGTCAGGGCAGGGTTTGCATGCCACACCCCGTCTGCCCTCAGGAAGGACTTCTGGTTAGTAACAGCCAATGTCTACGCCTTTCTAGGAGAGACTAAGAGCCTTGGAGAGGTTGGTCCCACCAGCTAGAAGGTGGGTGTGACAGGAGGCCGGGCCTGGGACCTCAGGCTGGCATGGAGACTTCACCCTACAGCAATGAGCAGAGAACCGTGGGGTTAGCGCTGTGTCCCCCAGAGCCTTGGGGTTGGAGGCCACCTAGACCCCTGAGGACCCTCCAGCAGATGGGCAGACTCTCTGAGCCCAGAGCTTCCAGAACACTAGCGTGCCTGAGCAGGCCATGAAGACAAGCCCGCTTCAGAGGGATTGGCAAGAGGACCCAGACTGGCTCAGATGGTGTCTGGTGGACAAGTTCCAACCCCAGTCGGGTGACCTGGGTGAGTGTCACTCACTGAGCCGCAACAGCAGCTCCGCAAAGCCCGGCTGGTGACACGTGCTGCAGGGGTCACGCCGAGCACATAGGGCTGGACACTGCCGGCCACAGTGCTGGCCATGGTAAGTGTCATTGTCCTCACACAGGTCCTAGGTTCAGAGGGGGTGGGGACCAGGGCTTCCGGAATCCAGATGGGGCTCTGTGCTCCTCCCTGACACCCCTGGTCTGCTCACCGCCCCCACAAACACTGAGCACCGAGTCCCACCACCAATAGGTAGGGTGTCTGCCAGCCCCACAGGCTTAGGAGCCAGATGGGGCTGGTGCCACTTCTGCATTCCTGTTTGCAAGCGGGGGCCCTGCTGCCAGCCTCAGTGCTGTCTCGTGGGGACCAAGCATCCTAGGAGTGAAAGGAGCCTGCGCAGCATCTGGCGTGCACAGGCTGCTCCTTGGGCCTCACGCTGGAAATCCCTGTGGTCCCTGTGGAAAGCGCCGGGCTCTTTCCGAACTATGATGCTGATGCATCACACTCCTGATGTGTGTCCCAGAGAAATGAGATCCGATGTCCACGCAGAAATCCACAGCATCCTCCTTCCTGGTAGCCCCAAATCGTACAGTCTAGATGCCTCTAAAGACCTCAAATGACAAAATTACAGAAATGGAGACTGGAATAGGGTGTCGGCAGGGAAGTCGTGCGGTGGGGGAGGAGGGCGCGTGGGGTCACAGGGGCGTCTCTGGGGAGATCAAACATCTGGCCTTTGCTGTGCTGGCTGTGCACACCACGGTGCTCACACGTCCTCACAAGCTCAATTCCTGAGTGTCAGCACTGTGGATGATGATGTCTGACATCACAGACAATGTGAGGTGTGACTGCAGGGGACTCAGCGACGGCCCCAGGACCATGCTCCTCACCACCATTTCCTGCAGTCTACAGTGATTTTAAAATCAAATATTTAGGGGAATGATGCGTGAGGTGTGATGGTGATTTGCACTGAGATAGTCCACGCATGAAAGGAAAGAGGCAGGAGATGACTAAACACAACACAGCCTGAGCAGAGGGCGTCAGCAGCCAGAACCCTCTGCTGGGCATTTTTGACATTTTTTTTCTGGATAAAGATGTGAAACTTTCAAAGCCGACACATGTGAGAGTCCAGGAATTCTCCCGCCACGGTGTGCATGTGTGTGGGCATGCACACGTGTGCATGTGTGTACAGAGAAATGCTCTTAGACACCGGTGGGAATCCAGGCGCTCTGCTCACACATTTGTCAGGCCACCTGCAGAGCTGGGCACAGGGACCCGTGGTGCTTGAGCTGCCTGGAAACTGGAGGCTCCTCAGGGGAGGTGGGGTCCACCGCAGGGTTTCTGGGGGCTGGAGAAGGAACTGGCTGCTAGAGACAGAAAGGCTGCTGGCCGGTGGCGAATTCATCCAATCCGATCGCCTACGTGGCATGATCAGGGTTTGCAAATGACCTTGGAAACAGTCAAGGGCTTCAGAGTTCCCAACTAGACAAAGGGCCTTGGGACAAGAAGAATCTCACAGGGTTGCCCAGGCCTTTGTGAAGGGTTCTGGGTGAATTAAATCCTTCTAAGCACATCACTGTGACCACCTCACTGGCCAGAGGGGAAATGAAGACACAAAGGAGCTAAGACACTTGCCCAAGCTCACACAGGCATCAGACTGAGGAAATGCAGTTCAAACTCGGTAAAATGTCCCCAAATTCCACATCTGCAGTGTGACCTCCCTTCTGCGGCTCAGCAATGGCTACGCCCAGCGCCCAGGACCACGGAGCCCACGCTGTGCCTGCCATCCTGACTTCCTTTCCTCCCTGAAAAGCAGACACGAGGGTGATATGCAAGAGGAACACACAGGTAGAGGCCCCCCAAAGAAGACAAGGACACAGAGACGTCCATGCACGAGAGACCTGCCCCGGGGCTGAGCCTCCCACCTGCTCTGCTCCTTGTGGTGCCTGCTGAGCAGAGGCCTGGCTTCGAATTACACCACCCGCCATAAAACTGACCTGTCCCCAGAGTGCTGAGTCACAGATCGTGACTAAGGAAGGCTCCCGGTCGGGGTGCCCAGGTTGTGTGGGACTCTTTAGTCCCTGCTGATGACAGGTGCCAGCTGCTTTTATGGTCTAGTTTATGGAGAAGCTGATCCAGGCCCTAAGAGGTTTCCTGCGGGTGAGAGCTGGAAGGGCAGGCCATGAGGGGTGGAAGGCAGCCCAGGAAGGAGACAGCCCCCCAGAGCCTCCAAGAGGCCAGTGGGCTGGAGGCTGGAGCGCCCCCCTTCCATTCTGCACCCACTGCCTGGGCTCGAGGCCTGTCAACATGCACAGACACCACGGCCACGACGCTGCTGGGTCTGTCCCAGCTTATCCCCTCCAATCCCCACTGGAACCTCCAAGGTCCCCCTCATGCCGCCACCCTGGGTCCCGTCTAACATGGCGCCTTGTTACTCACAGCAGGAGCCACAGCTGCACCCCATGTCCAGGCTGAGGCCTGAGCAGTGAAGAGGGCTGGCAGACATCATAGGGAGAGGCAGGGCTAGAGCAAAGGGCAGCCAGGGCTCTGGTTGGTGCCTGTCCTGGGATGTAGGTCCAGGGCTTCCAGAATTTTCTATTATTCAGGCAAGTTCAAAATTGGGATTTTTTTTTCCCAGCTTGATTTTTTTTCAGATAAATTCTCACCATGTATCCCAGACTGCCTCAGCCTCCTGAGTGGTAAAATCACAGGTGGGTACCACCATGTCCTCCTGCATTCCATCCTGACTTTTAAATATTGTAGGAGAGAGGGGGAGAGAGACAGAGACAGAGAAAGAGAAATAAAAGAAGTCTATGTGCTGTATAAACCATAAGAATGTCATCTGTCTTTACCCTGGAAGCCCAGCCTCTGGCCACCTCCCCACCCTTCACCCCTTCCTCTGCCCTCTGGTAATCACAGCCAGTGCTTTATCCAACACGGCTTCCCCTGCAGCCCTCCTTCACTGAGAAGCATCCCTGAGCTCCCAGTGTTAGGGATTAAGTTTTGGATCCTAGCAGGCTCAGCATGAGGTGGTCCCTACCAATCTTCTGAGTTCCTGACATCCAGCTCACTTCAGTCTGGCACTGTCACCTTTCTGTGTGGCTCCCGCCTGTGCTGAGCCCCCTTCCTGCCTCAGGACCTTCGCACATGCCATTCTCTCTCCCCGGAATGCTTCCCCTGCAGGTCTTCCCATGAGTTGAGGTTGGCAGGGACCACAGACGATGTGACCTTTTAAGAGAAAGGTTTCACCAGCATCAGTCCCACCCAGTCAGGCAGGATCATGGGCTATTTCCCAGCTTGAGGCCTTTGTCTGGACAGGTCCCTCAGCCAGGGACACCCATTCTGCTTTGTTCCAAGACCAGCTTCCCTCCCTAATCCACCACCCAGCTCAGCAGGTAGTCTTAACCTCTGTGGACCCTGCAGGAATCCTCGCTCTCAGGGTGCTGCAGAGAAGCCAGCTCTTCAGGGGCCTCCCCCCAGTGGCTGAGGGACCCCAACCCCTTCCCAGTTGTCCTCTTGCCTTTTGCCTTATTTCCTTCTCAAACTCCCAGCACTATGAAATCACCATTGTGTTCCTTACCCTCCAGCTCTGCTCATGAGATGTGGCCTTCTTGTCCCCTTTCCTGCAGCTCTTGGACACCAGGAGGCAAGCAGGCATGCTACCAGGCAGGCATTCGGGGTCCAGAAATAGTCACACATGAAAGACAGTCTTTTGCCAGGCAAGGTGGTACATGCCTGTAATCCCAGTTCTCTGGGAGGCTGAGGCAGGAGGATCATGAGCTAAACCCCAGCCTGGGAAACTTAGGGATTTACCAAGACCCTGTCTCAAAATTAAAAAATGAAAAATGGGCCAGGGATGTAACTTAGTGCAAAGGCCCTGATTCAACATCCAGCACTGCCAAAAAAAAAAAAAAAAAAAAAAAAAAGTAGAAAATGTGTGAAACATGTGTCCCGTCTGCAGCCCAGGCCCATGTGACTATTCTGATGTCCTTTGCCAGGCTTCAGGCTCTACCAAGGATGTCACCATTAGCTAGTAGTGGTGGTAGCATCCTCCATGCCACCCCAAGGGGCACATGCATGGGCAGCAGATGGGCAGAGTCTATATGTGGACACGTGTGCTCACAGAGACTGGCTTCAAAGGGGCAGAATCTTTACCCCAGACAGTGAGGAGCTGCCCTTGGGGCTGGACTGCAAACACAGGAGGCCCTAACACACTCTGCATTTCCCTCTTCTTTAGGTCCAGAGATGAGGAAGGCATGGAGAGAGACACCTGCTACAGAAACCAGACAGGGCCAGGGCTGCAGACAGCTGGACAGCCCACACATTCCCAGCCAACTCCAGCTGCATACCATCTATGAAGCAACACCAGCTCGATGGGCTTCAAGTCACCCCCATTGGCACCATGGGCTCTTTCATGCCCCAGGACCTTTGCACAAGCTGAGCCCTCTTGCTAGAACACTTTCCCTGCTTTGTTTTAACTTCTTTGCAGAATTTTCTCTTGTAAATTTCCTTAACCTTCTGTGAACTTTCTTCTCTAGCAGAAGTCTCTGGGTGCTTGGGGCAACTCTACTGTGCTGCCTCTAAAGCTAGACCCTTTAGCTGCATATGTATCTGTGCCATTAGCCACATTCTCATCCGTAAAAAGGAATAGGGTGCCCACTATCACAAGGCTCCGGGACGGAAGAAGGCACACTGCAGAGCCCAGGGGTGGCCCGGCAGGTAGCCTTCCGGCCCACACCGACCTATGAAGCAGTCCCGGGAGCCTCCGCCCCGTGCCATGTCCTTGGTCTTGGCTCTTCCTAGGGACCAGCTTCCCCCAAGAAGCACCTGGGGTCTCGAGGGTGAGCTTGAGGCTCTGGTCAGGTTGACCCTCCTCTAAGACTTGCGTTACCAGAGCTCTGTGCCCATTTCTTGGCCTCCTGGATGCCCCGTTCCACATGCTGCCTCCGTACCAGACAGGGCAGGGAAGGAGCTGAGGGTGGGCAGAAACACTCTTTGTGCCTGCCCGGGCTCTCTGCACCCACCCGAAGCTGCCTCCTGGGAACTCGGAATGAAGGGAGGAAGGGCAGGAGCAGCTGGAGCCCAGGGCAACACCGATCCCGCAGCCCAGGCCCCCGAGCACATTCCCACCACGTCAGATCCGCACAAGGCCTCGGAGACGGTGGGGTGTGCGCAGGGCACCAGCTCGCAGGCCCTCACCCGACAGGGTGCCGCTGCCGGGGAGGCCTGGCCCACGTGTACAAGCCAGGAAGGGCTCAGGACTTGAAGCGGACCTGGCCCTGGCTCCTCTAGACCTCACAGGGCCCCCTGGGGCTCCGGGAGCCTCCGACTGGTCGGCCGGGCGTGGCGTGGCATGGGCCAGGCTCACGGTCACCCTGACCTCCCAGGCGGCCGCCGGGAGTCATTCTTTCCAGCCCATCAGCCGGGCTTGGCGGCCGCCGCAGCCAGGAAGCTCAGGGTGGAGGACACTTTGGCTTCCAGCTGCTTCTACGCAGGCTGTGTTTGCCAGACTTCATCACTGGCTCCCCGGAGGCCGCTGGGTCCCCGCATGCCATCTCCAGGGTCACTTACAGTGGGCTGCATCTGCAGGAATGGGCCACGCTCACTGTGAGTGGAAACTCTGTGGCTCCCTGGTGAGGACACTCATTGAGGGGCTACTTTTTTCAGCCACATCTTTATGGTGAAAAAAAATTGGAGAAAACCACAGCAGCTCCAGCGGCACATGCCTGTGATCCCGGAACTCTGGGAGGCTGAGGCAGGAAGATCACAAGTTCAAGCTGTGGTGGGGAACTTAGAGACTTAGCAAGACTATGTCTTGAAAATTCAAAAGAGGCTGGGGATGTAGCTCAGTGACAAGGGTCTGGGTTCCATCCTCAGTACTGCCGAACAAAATTAAGAAACACAAGACAGGGGCCAGAGGGTTAGCTCAGTGGTTCCGGTGCCTGCCTTCCAAGCACCAAGTCCTGAGTTCGATCCCCAGTAACCACGTACAAGGCTGGGCATGGTGACTCACACCCACCAGCAATCAATACCACATACCACAGTGCCGGGTGTGGTGGCTCACGCCTGTCATCCCAGCACTCAGGAGGCAGAGACAGGAGGATTGCTGAGTTCGAGGTTTGCCTGGGCTCCATAGTGAGCTCAGAGCCAGCCTGAACTACAAAGCGATACCCTGTCTCAAAAACAAAAAAACAAGACAGCAAAATGAAACAAAATCCTGGCTTGCCTGTGAACCACATAAAGCCATCGTGCACTTCACCAGGACAAGTGTGCTGTTCTCTCTCCTTCCTGAGCCCCCCAGGTTCAAGAGGCCCCCTTCCAGACCTCAAAGGAGAGACATTCTAGCGCCTTCCTGACACTGCCTGCAGAAATGCCAGGTGTGGGGTTGTAAAGCCAAGTCTGTGGGTCATCCCTGGGTCGTCCCTGGCACCAACAGCTTCAGAGATGCCAAACAGGGCCCGCCCCGAGTCATTATGTGATGAAGCAGGCGCCCCAGAGCAGTCACTCAGTCACCCTTTCACCAGCAGCACTCCCTCTGGCATGGCCAACACTGATGGATGGATCACAACCCATTCTGCAGATGGGGAAACGGAGGCACTGACTGATAGTAACAGCATGCAGAAAGGAGGAAGGAAGCTGAAGCAAAGCTGAGACTCACTCTCCACTGGGAAGTGCTCTGGAAAGAGGTCACACCTCTTTTGTTCCCGGGACTCTTTATAGTCAGCCTCAGACACCCCTTTGCAGGCAGTGGAGCCCAGGTCAGGCCTCTTGCTTGGGTGCCAGCAAACCCTTTTCGCTACAGGATTTTCTCTGCCAAGGTCCCATGTGCACGGAGCCCAGGCTGAGTAGGAAGAGCAGGCTGCAGCCATGGAGGACGCGCGCTCTTTCCCAGGGGTCCGTCTGGTGAACAGAGCCGGGACCTGCATTCCGGCTGCTCTGCTTCCACCAGGTGGGGACGGGCTGTGGAGGAAGGATCTGCAAGCTGGGCCCGAACCCAAACCCCAGCGCTGCCCTGGAGCCCTCCAAGGACACTCAGGCAGCAATGGGCTTGAGGCTCACAGGGAGCCAGGCGCACTGGCGATCCAGATCCCCAGAGAGAGGCGGGGAAGCACTTCCTTCAAGGAAGTAAGGTGTTCTGAGAGAAAAACAAAGACCACAGTCACGCATTACAGTCTATAATTTTGTGTTTGAATTCCCATGAAAACCAGCAGTAGTGGCGCACACCTCTAATTCTGGCCCGCTGGAGACTGAGGTGGGAGGATTACCATGAGTTGATGGGCACCCTGGGCTACAAAGCAAGACCCTGTCTCAAAATAACAAAACAAAACAAACCTATTCGTTCTTGTTAGTTTTGTATTTTACCTAACCCAGACATCTCAATGTGCTCACAGGGGTGTGTGTGTGTGTGTGTGTGTATGTGTAAAAATGTGGTACAGAGAGAGGCCTGGGCACTGCATGAGGCACCGGGGCCTGGCGAGGGAGCCCCTGTGGGCGGGGCGTTCTTCACACTGAACAGTGGGCTGGCTGCCCAGCTCTGTAGTCTTACGCGGGTCCACACAACCACGCACTCTGAAGCAGTGTACTGCATGATAGGTAAAGGGCGGCTCCAGGAAGCTATTTTAAAAAGGCCCTTCACGGGGCCCAGAGAGACAGCTGCAGCCCCGCTGAGCAACGCTGCCACAGACCTGCCCACCAGACTGCCTCCTTCTGGGCAGTGCCATCCCCTCCCCAGGCCCTCAAGCTGGGGACACCTCCCCCAGGAGTGCCCAGGAGCTAAGGAGGGAAGGGGTGCTGGCGGCCTTCTGGGTATCAGCTTGGTCTGACTCCCTGGGGCCTCCTCCTGGGTGGCAGTGGTGGCGGATCTGCCAGACTGACTGGGGAGGGGCACTGAGGTTCATGCCAGCTGAGGCCAGGGGCACGAGGGAAGGGGCTTGCAGGCCAGCCGTGTGCCCCTCCTGCCCCTCCACTCCCCTGGGGTTGGGGAAGGAAGCCTGCATGTCCCACAGAACAGGCCCCTCTGAGCAGAGACAGTGCGTGGAGGGCTGGCCCCGAGCCCAGGCCCCAGCCCAGGGACAAAGCCCCAGCAGCGCCAGCCGAGGTTACAGCACTGAGCCCGGAGTCGGGCACTGCGACGGGCCACTGAGTGGCTGTCTGACAACCAGCAACGTTTTTATTTGGAAACTGGCCACTGTAATGCTTTTCCTTTCTCTCTGTTTCTTTCCTTTTCCTTTTCTTCCTTCCCTCCCTTCCCCCTGTCTTCCTTTTATTTATTTAGCATTTTTAAACCCAGGGAACCTGGCAGGGAAGGCAGACTGGAGAACTCAAATGGGGCCTGGTTAAAGCCCTAAGCCTCAGTGCAAGACAGTAGTACAGCAGCCCTTCCGGCAATTAAAGGCAGAGGCCTGGGGTGTGGCTCAGCTGTAGGGGCCTTGCTTAGCCCTGGATTTGATCCTTGCATACAAGGACAATCAAGCTTCCAGTTACCGAGGTCCCAGCAAGCCCTCCCGGGGACGTGATCCAGAGAGCTAAAGTGTAAGTCCACATGTGAATCACCACGCTGCATTATTCATAGTCCCCCAGTGGAAACACCCCGAATACCATCACAGATGACCAGGCACACCAGCTGCGGTCTCTCCTTGCAGTGGAAATTACTCTACCTTCAAAGGAATGGAGCCCTGGTTCATGTTATAGCTGGGGAGAAGCTTGAGAATGTGCTACACGAAAAAAAATCAGGCACAAAAGGTCACGTAGCACATGAGCTCATTTATATGGAGGAAAAGCCCTGGTCACGGGGCTGACTCTTCCTCCGAGATGAGCAAACTGACCTGTGACAGGAAGAGATGGCTCTGCAGTAAAGGGCGAGTGGGCGCTGGGACAAAGGCTGCTGGAAACCACCTTGGGCCTCGCCTCTATGCTTGTAGAGGCCCAAGGTCCTTCATCTTGGCCAGGACAGAGGGGGAGGAGGGAAGTGGGTGGTGCCCCCGGACTGTATCAAGACATCCCCTCATTTTGTAGGGGACAGAGGCTCAGAGCAAGGATGGGACCAGGGCCCCAGGCTGGGCTGGAGGGGTGTCTGTGTGACTCTGGAGGATAAGTGACCTTCGGAGGGGAAAGGTCCACTCAGGAAGGGACTCGTGCGCCGTGCAGGCCTGTGACCCCAGGACTCTAGGAGGCTGAGGAGTTTGAAAGTAGGAGCCCAGTCTGGGCAATTTATCAACATAGCAAGACCCTGTCTTAAAAACAGTTGAAGAAGTCTGGGGATAAAGATGCATGTTGAGGGACAGCTGGGCAGGGAAGCAGAGAGCCGTAGGCAGGTAGGATGCCCACAGCCCTCTCCACTCCACTCTGGGCCTTCTGGTGTCTCTGTCAACCACCAGAGACCAAGCTCTGTCCTCTGCCCAGGCCGGTTGCTCTCGGGCAGCCAGCCTCTGTGACACCCCCTTCTCTGTCCACCCCCAGTTAGAGCCCTCAGTGGCCTGGGAAGGGAATGCCATTCACACTCCCTGCCCCGGTCCTCAGGGAGTCCCCAGGCTCAGTCCCTAAACCTGCTAGGGACCTCCTGGGCCTTTGGAAGGCGTCCCTGGGAATGGCTGTGGGGCTGGACACACTGCCCCAGAGCCTGCAGGGAGCTTTGTTTTTTTTGGTACTGAGGATAGAAATCAGGGTCTCACGCATGCTAAGCCTGCTCTGCCCCTGAGCTATTCCACAGCCTCCTGTCTCTTGTCCTTTGTTGCATGGGATACAGGGGTCTGGACGCAGGGAATACTAAACTCTGCCCCAACTCTTTTTATTGTTTTCACTTTGAGCTGGGGTTTTGCTAAGTTGTCCTGGCTGGACTAAATCTTGCGATCCTCCTGCCTCAGCCTCCAAGTAGTTGGGATTACGTGCTATTGTTTCTGGCAAAGCTAAGTCTGATTTTTTTTTTTTTTTGACACAGGGTCTCACTTTTGTAGTTCAGGCTGGCTCTGAGCTCACTATGTAGTCCAGGCAAGCCTTGAACTCAGCAATCCTCCTGTCTCTGCCTCCTGAGTGCTGGGATGACAGGCGTGAGTCACCACGCCCAGCACTGTGATATGTGGTATTGATTGCTGGTGGGTGTGGGTCTCCACACCCAGCATTGTATGTGGTTACCGGGGATCGAATCAGGACCTTGCACTTGCGAGGCAGGCACCGGAACCACTGAGCTAACCCTCCAGCTCAGCTAAGTCTGATTTTTAAATAATTTACCTTCCCAGAGAGAGATGAAACTAAAGTCCTTAACAATAATACTAATAATAACTGAATCAGGATAGCAGTTACATGTTTATTTTCCCAAGTTTATAAAATTGTTCATAAGAAATAATTAGAGAAAACTTTAAGAAGTCTAATATTGGGCCAGGGATTTAGCTCAGCGGCACTGTGCTTGCTTTGCAAGTACAGGGTCCTAAGTTTGAACCCTGATACTGGAAAAAAAAAGTCTAAAATTTGTTCTTATAAATTAAAAAAAATTCTTGATACCAGGGTTCAAACTTGGGCCCTAGCACCTAGTGCTTATGAGCAGGCACCGGAACCACTGAACTGAATCCCTGATTCTGTAAATTTACAATTTAATCTTATCTATTTAACTTCTAAGACACAGGTTCCTCCGCCTACTAGGGGCTGAACCCCAGGCAAGCTCTCTACCACTGAGCTGCATCCTCAGGCCTTGGAGGAAACTTCAAAACACCAAAGTGCTCTTTGGTTCCCTGGAGCTCTGGGTGACTCTTCTGTGCAGCTGGGACTGACACCTGCACCCTCAGTGACTAGTGGGGATCATGACAGGAGAGACGGCGGCAGTGGGTCAGGGAACCTGAACCCCACTTCACCGAGGTGAAGGCTGCTCAAGGTAGGTATTCCAGGCAGCCATGTCTCTCTCGGCAGCAGTGTCTGTCACTCCTCCAAGGTCACAGGCATGGAAGAGACGTCAGCACGGAGCTGAGACTCTGCGCAAGGCTCTAAATGGTCCCTTTGGCTGGACCCCGGGGCGCACTAGAGAAGGTGGCCGAGAGATGGGCTATAAAACCCAACACACCGAAGTCTGCAGAGAATCGTCTTCACCTGAAGCAGAGACCACCTTGCTTTCCATGAGCTCAAACCTCCAGTGAGGGGAGCCTTCTGCTTGTAGTTCCGCCTCCCTCACTGGGCGGTGCTGGGAGAGGGAAATCTTGAGAGTGGCTTTATTGCATCTCTGGGGTCTTGCGCCGTATAAAGTGGACAAATCCCAAGTTGGACTATGCTGAATTGGGGCCCAGCTGTGTTTCTCTCAACACAAACAGCTGAGAATTTGCTAGCTGAGCGTTCACTATGGCTTTGCAGAACATAACAACACAGTCAGTGTGAGGTGACGTTCCGAACATGTGCCAGTCATTTCCCACACCTATTAGGTGGATGGGAATAAAGTCCTCCTGTCCAAAGGCACACGGTCAGCTGATCTTCAACACAGGATTTGAACCCAGGACTGTGAGTATCGATTCTGCTCTGCCCCAGACACCAGGCGTTGGGAATATTTGGCAGCATGGTTACTACTTGATGGCGCTACCAAAATGCCTGTCCCATCCCCAATGCCCTAGCTGGAGTCTTACCCCTCTCATGAGAACCTGGGGTTCCAGGGAGGGTCAAAAGGAAGATCAGAGGGGGCTCTAGCCTGTCACAAGTACTCTCCAGCCCTTTTTTTTTTTTTTTAAAGTTCTAGGGACTGAGCCCAGCACTACATCCCGAGCCTTTTTATTTTTAATTGAGACAGGGTCTTAGCTAAATTGCTGTTGCCCAGGGTGGGTTCAAACTTGCAATCCTCCTGTGGCAGCCTCCCAGGGTACCAGGGTGAGGTGGGCATGGCCTGTTACGTTCACCCTGCAACTGTATGAGCATCTCCTATGGCACCCCAGGCACAGAGCTGGATGCATGAGGATGTGTGGACGGCGCTGCCCCTGGAAGGCTCAGGCCCATGTGCCCAGGAGCACCCACATGGAGAGAGGGCTCAAGAGGCCCACTCGACAGTTAGCACCAACACTGCAGCGTGAGACCACTTCGCACCTGAAGTACCAGCTCACCACCTGTCACCTGGGCCTTATGCCCCACAGTGGAGGTGAACAGGGGGACCAGGATGTGGGCAAAAGCACCTTCTAGAACCAGGGGTAGCAAATTAAAACTCACAGGCCAAAGCCAGCCCACTCCTGTTTTCTAAGTAAAGTTTTCATTAGTACACGCAGCCAGGACCACTCATTAACACATTGCACGCAGGTGCTTCTCTGTGGAATAACCACCGTGGAGACTCAACAGAGCACAAAACATGAAATATTTATTGGAACCCCAGCTATCTGGGGGCTGAGGCAGGAGGATCTCAGGTTTAGGCCAGTCTGGGTGGCTTATAGAGACCCTGTCTTAAAGTAAAAATAAAGAGGCTTGGGATATAGCTTAGAGCAAATACTTTGGGGTTCAATCCCCAGTACCATCAAAAACAAAAACCAAACCTGACTACTGAGCCTTGATGGGGGAGGGGCAGCAGCGCTGTCCTAGAAGGCCTGTCGCACCAGGGCTCGCTCTCTGCCACAGTCTCGCCAGCACTGAGCATGGCACCCCAGCCAGGCAGACGTCCATGAGGTGAAGCTGCTTATATCACTTTCTAATTCTGCAGACACGAGCTACTTGCCAGCAGTTATTCAGAACCTGTCCTTGCAACAAGTGAGAAAAGACGCAGCCAACTTCGACTGCACAGGACAGTGGGACACGATGGCCGGCCAGGCAGCCCTCACCCCTCTGTGGGTCTTCCTGTCCGCCCTGCAGGTCTTCCTGACCCCTGCCCTGTGCTGCGTGGCCTGGGGCTGCTGGCAAACTGGCCTGGCCAGTGAATCATCGAGCTGACTCACTCTCTAGCTAAAAATACAGACAGGCTCTTGCCGGCAGGCAGCTCGGATGGCTATGTGCACTCGATCTGGGCTCTTTCTGGCAATTTCGAGCTCCCTATGGGCAAGGTCTGGGCTTTGGCCACTCTGGGCCCCAGCTCCCGCCGTAGCCTGGAGCGGCAAAGGCCTGTGGGAGGAGAGACTCGTGCACAGGTTCTGTCCTTTGCCCTTGGCTGTGTGGTTCTGGGCAGGGATTCAACCTCTCGGAGCCTAGACTCCTCCACTGTGAGGTGGGGGTAGAAGGTAACACCTGCGAGGTAGTTACAGGGTGCAGGGAACAACAGGAGACTGCTAATAATCAGTACCCCTTTGCTGCCCGGTCATGGGGAAGCGGAGTCCTGCACTCACCAACTCCTGGCTGGGCTTTTCCCTGTCAGTAAAATCATCAAAAATCATCCAAGGAAATCAGGGCCCTGAGCTGAGGCCACTGAGTCACAGATCCTGGTGCCAGGCACCAGGGAATCTCAGGCTACAGAAAACCAGTGGAAACCACAACAGGGAAACATGCCACTGGCCTGCAGGTTGGTCTGAGCCAGGCTGCCGTCTGGTGGGGACTCAGGGGAGTCAGGGGCCGCAGAATTCTCCAAGCCAGGATTTGAGTGGCTGAAAACTCACCAATGGGCCTGTCTTAAAGTAAAAATATTATAAAGTAAAAAGAAGTGGAGCAACTTAAGTCAAATTCTGGCTTCCTGCTAGGAGCTGTGTCAGCAGAAGCCCATCACCTCACCTCTCTGTGCCTTTGCTACCCCATCAGTCTCATGCAGCAACTAGGGGTGTTCTTGTCGGAGAGTGGAGGGCTGCTCTGTGGAGAGCTTAGCATCACAGTGGGCACCCTCAGTACATCAGAAACACAGAGACTGACGTGCAGTGGGTGGTCGTGTGTTCATCAACAGAAATTTACAGAGTATCCACTGTGTACCAGATGAGGATACAGTGGGAAGCAGTAGTCATAGCTGAGCCCCAAAGAAAATAAACAGGCAATAGATAATGTAACAATCCTATGAAAGAAAAAGACAGGGTGCATGTTAGAGATTTGAGTACACAGCTATAATTCACAGCGCTCCAGGAGGCTGAGTCAGGACAATTCTAAGTTCAAACCCAGCCTGGGCAATCAACACAGTGTGACTCTATCTCAAAAAACAAAAACGGCTCGGGGTGTAGTTCAGTGCAGAGGGTTCAATCCCCAGTGCCAGAGGAAAAAGAAAGAAAGAGACCCATGTGGGTGGACAAAGTGACAAGGTGGGTATTCCTTAACAGGGAGGATGTGAGAGTCTGTGCGATCAGAAGTCTCAGGTGGGAATAGCCATAGTAGCAGAAGAGCTGGGTGAGGCGTCCCGGGCACAGAGGACCAGCAGGAGGGGGGCCAGGGTGGGGACCGAGCGGAGGATGAGCTCCTCCAAGTGCCCAGTGGGTACAGGCTGACAGTGGGCCAGGTGGGGGGCACAGTTATCCTGCAGCTGAGAACACAGACTCCGAGAGAGCCAGCACCGCATTCAGATCTCCACATCCCAAGGGTCTGCTGGGCCTGAACTCCTGCGCCCCCGACTGGTGGGCAGGACAGGATGGGAGGAGTAGGACCTGAGCCTCGTCCTACAGCTGCCAACACCGGGGTGAGGACTGCAGCCAGCCGCGGGGTTTCCCAAGCCCTCTTGCACCCAGCTCAGGGTCTGAGGTAGTTCACTATGTGCCCACCCAGATCCGCCATGGGCCAGTGATCCGCCCCACACAACACGTTCACCCACCACTCAGGGCCCAGCTTAGAGGCGGCTCCGCTGGGGCGGAGGACCGGACAAAGAGACTGGTGGAAGGAGTCAAAGGGAGCCTCCCCACGCACCCCACCCACTGCTTCTCCACCAGACCCGACGGGGCGAGGAGTGCCCTCCACAGGAGCCTGGCCCACTCCAGCTCTCCAGACAGCCTGGTTCCACCACCCGCACGTCTGAGCCCCTGTCCCTGAGGGGGACTCTGCAGGGGGAAGGGACCCCAGGGGGAGGAGTGTTTCTGGTACAGGGTTGGGGGAGGAGAGGGAGGCGGTGGCCAGAATCCAGGCTGCCCGACTTGTGACACCTCCAGGAACCCGGGAGGAGCGGAGGCAGATGGTCAGAGGAGTGGGCTCCAGTGCCAAGTCCTGCAGCCAAGGGTTCCAGCGTGGGCCGACACGCTGCCTTCCTCCTCCTCCCTTAGCAAAGTGTGGGGGATCCTGGCTCCCTGCAGGGCTGTCACTCCTCCCTCAACCACGGTCTGAGTGCAGGGGCAGCAGAGTTGCTGGAGTGGGTGGCCGACTGTCCCTGCTTGCTCAGAAATAAGTGGTTTCTTGGGGCATGAGAATTCCAGTGCTAAAACACGACAGTGTTTTAGGACCTTTAGCCGCCCTAGCAGTTGGCCACTTGGTGAGATACGAGTAAACAGAAGGGTCCAGACTCCCGGATATCATGCCCCTTGTTTCCTCCCATGAACTCCTTAAATTCCACTGTTCTCCAGCAACATTTCCTAAAGATGCTCAGTCATGCTGGAGAAAACTCCAGCAAAACCAAGAAGGAAAAGCCAAAGCCTTGAACAGCCCCCAGGATTGCTCCTGTCCCCAGTCCCTGCCTCCCAGCCCAGACTCACTGCCTGCTGCGCAGCCCTGGATGGCGGCCTGGACTGAGGGGCTGGGGATGGACCCAGGTCTTCACACGTGCTGGGCAAGAGTGTCCCATGGGCTGCAGTCCCCGCCGGGTGCTGTCTAACCTCACCACGACAGGGCAAATGAGAGCCCAGGGGAGCATGCAGCTCCAGCACCTCGCCGAGCCCCCCTAAATGCCACCTCTTCTTCAGAGTTCTAAGGCCACTTCCTGGGGGCTCAGGAGAGACTCCACAGCACCAACTCCCTCCTTAATTATTCAGGGAGCTTCCCACAGCGTCATTATACATTCCTTCTCGGGCCCAGCACATACTTAACACGTGCCAGGTCCTGTGCAGGGCACTGAGGGCCACGGCATTCAGTCTCCCTTTCTGTACTGCCCCCAGGCCAGGTACCACTGCAACAAGGCCAGCCAAGCCCGGCCTGGGCTGTGGAGTCACCTGAGTGCTGACTCTGCCCTTGGCCCAGAGCAGGCCCTGGCTGGGTCACCCAGGCTGGGACCGGCTCCGCCACCCCTTCTCCTGCTCAGGAGACAGATGAGGGCAGAAGCAGCCAGAGGCGTGAGCAGAGGCAGCAGGGCCAGCTGCTGCCCTGTGGGAGGAGCCCTTGCCCAGAGGGAGCGGACTGTACACTCCTGGCAGCCAGGCTGAGGCGGGGACCTGAGGAGGGCCCTGGGTCAGTCTCCGGGGAGCCCACCGTGTACACAGGCTTGGTTCTGCATTCTCCTCCTGCACAGCCTGGCCCAGAGTCACATTTCAGGGCCACAACCGCCTTGAAATAGCTGCTGACATGATTCCCCCTGGTAGAGAAGAAACTCAAACTCGGGGCATCCCATAGGCTGTCCAAGGTCACGCAAGCCAGCTCTCAGTTCAGACAGCTTCGACCACGGTTAGGGCAGCTGACACATTACGAAGCCACCTGACACACAGGTGAGACTCACAATGACCCGAGGAAGGAAAAGTGACCCTCTCCATGTGACAGAGCAAAAAGCTAAAGTTCAGAGGGTCAGTGACTCACCGAAACAGATCAATGAACAGACAGCAGAGCCATCATGCAACAGGCACCTACGACGGTCACACCAGTAATGGCAGCAGTGCTAGTTTGTTTATTTTGCCACTGGACCCACTTACTGAAAACAAAATCATATGAAATTATTCACTTACAGTTCTGAGGTCAGAGATGGACAGCCAAGGTGTCCCGGGACCGCGCTCCTCCTAGGGGGCCCAAAGGCGATATTGTCCCCTTTCTTCCCCAGACTCTGGAGACCGTCTTTGTGTGGCGGCTGCCCCCATCCGCAGGGTACATGACCCCAGCCGCTGCTTCCTCACTAAGAATCCCTGTGATAGCATCACTGGGACCGCCTGGCCGTCCCAAGTGAGCCTCTCCACCTCAGGAGCTTCCATGCAACCGCACCTGCGCAGTCCCTCTTCCACGTAAAGGAACGCACAGGTACTGAGGATTAGGACCCGGCTGCTCTCTCGGGCCCGCATGCTACCTGCCTGGATAGCTCGTACTCATCGAGCTCTTGCTAAGGGCCGGCACGTGCTGAGCACAGTGCACGGGGTGCTTTACAGCAACACAGTTCTTGCTGGAATTCACATGTGTGGGATGCACCTGGGTGGCCTCTTGCAGTGCAAGTTCAAGCTTGGGAGGTCTGGTTTCTAACACATGCCAGGTGACACTGATAATTCTGGTCCAGAAACCACGTTTGGAACCACAAGAAACTAGGATCGGGGCTGAAAAACGTTGTCTGCAAAGAGCCTGACAGCAAATATTTTCAACTTGTAGGCCTTGTAAGGAGTCACTGTCTCAACTAGAAACTCTCCCTGCGTATTGCAAAAGTAGTCACAGATCAGACATGAACCAATGGGGTGCTACTATAAAAGCTTATTCTGGACACTGAAATTGGAATTTCACATAGTTTGCCTGTGTTGTGAAATCCTGTTAGTCTCTGGACTACTTGGACTACTTTCATTTATTTAAAAATACATTATCTGGGGTGGAAGTTAGATCAGTGGTGCAGCATTTGCACAGCACTCACGAGGTCACGCACTGGAAGAAAGAACGAATGGATGCGAGTACTGTTACTTCACAGTCTGGGCGAAATCAGGAGGCAAACCGGCCCCCAGCAAGCCAGCCCCAGGCTGCAGGGCCCTGTACTAGAACATCCAATCCACAAGAGCATACAAAACTGTCTTGCTGTGTTCTCTGTAGCATCTTCCTGCGTCTAGAATGGGATTGAGAACCTACTGCTGCTTGAGAAAGAGCGGCTGCATCAGAGCAAATAATCTCCAGAATTCTCACAAGTGCATCACCGAAGGGAGGTCAGAGGTGGAGCTGCTGGGCTAATTCCTGTGGATTTATTAATGGGGAAACAAGCATGGAGGCCTTACAACCCAGGTGGGGGTGGGGGCTCCTGCAGAAAATGAAACTCTGGTCCTTCCCGAGCACTGCCCCACCCAGGACGCCCAGCCACCGCCCCAGGGCCGAACCACAGAGCCGCTGACTCCCCCGGCTGCTGCAGGCCCTCTGGGGCCGGCGAGCCAGCCGCATCTGCAGCAGGGCCTGTGCGCCCAAGGCGATGAACAGCCATGGTGAATTCCCACAGCCTTTGTTTGTAGGGATCGGCAAACACCTGGGTGCAGCCGAGCAACCAAGCGGCTGGGCGGGCAGAGGGGGAGGGCACCGGCGATGCTCCGCTGGTCCTGCGGGTCAGGGCCGGTCTGGACACGTGACCCGGGTGGAGTGGAAACCACAGGCGCCAAGTCGATGTTACTGTCATGAGCAGTGACACCTGTCCAGTTACTTGGCCCTGAAAAGCTTTCTGTGCCCAAGACTGCTCATCTGAGCACCCGTGTGGCGAGAAGTCACTTGATTTAATGAGGGAGCTATGGGACCCAGGACCCGAGACTTTGCACAGGCCCACCCTTTGGGCTGAAATGCCCCGCAACTCCTCCTCTGGCCTGCAGTGTCAGGGGACCCTTCCCCTGCGCAGCCCTCTACCCATCTCTCCTCAGACAGCAAGTTCACAGCTGTGAGCTTATTTGACCACTGTCTGCTCCTGTACTGGTTTCCCAGGGTTACCTGACAAATTACCACAAACTTGTAGCTTAGAACAACACAGATTTGTTCTCTGACAGTCGGCGAGGGCAGAAGTCCAAACCCAAGGTGTGGGCAGTGCCTGCTCCCTTTGCCGCTCTTGGAAGAACCCTCCCAGGCCATGGTCCACCTTGGCTTCTGACTGCTGGACTGTTTTCTGCTCCTCCGCCACACGCCATTTTCCTGTGTGTAGCTTCATCCAAATGTCCCACTTCTTGAAAAGGCCACAGTATATGGCACATGGGGCCCACTCTACTGTAACAGGACTTCCTGTTGCTCCATCTGCACAGGCCCTATTTCTAGATAAGGCCACGGTCTAGGTTCTGAGTGGCTGTGAACTTCGAGATGACACTGTCCAGCCTAGTATCACTCCCCACTCGCGGCAGGGGTCGACCTGCACTGTGCCTGGCAGATGGGGCGCAGGCTGGGCCCCAGTGCTGCCACCACTCGTCTGCCCTGACCTCGGCCAGCTGATTGTCACTGGCTGGTCTGTCCAGTCTGTTTTCCTCTTCTTCCTGGCAGCAGAATCCATATTTTCCTTTGAAAATGTGTCCCTCCCCGCTTTCAACTCATGTGGTTTGTGTAGAGAAGATGTCATTCCTAGCTCTAGAGGTGGCCAAACAGTGCCACCCACTCAACGCAGTGACTGATTCAGGAGTGGAGAGAGGACCCGGTCAGCACCAGTGAGACTGAGGGGCTTCTGCAGCACCTGGCGTCAGGTGGATAGAAGCCTGGTGTCATGTGCTGCAGTCGCAGCGTACAAAGCTACCATGGAGAGGGAGGATTCTTGGAGCTACGTGTGGACAGCCAGGATCCGGATCTGGCTATTCCTCAGGCTAGCAGCGATGACTGTTATTTCAATCATGCAGGCCCATCAGTGCTTTGCTTCCTGAGCCAGTCTGAGTTGGTTTCCTCACAGAAAGAAAACTGACTTGCAGGGTGTAAGTGCATGGACGGGGAAACTGAGGTCCTGTGTGGCTCAGCCCTTTTCCCTGAAGTCATCACTCTCGTTATGCAGCTGGAACTGGGCTTGGAAAGCATGGTCCGAATTTCATGAGAACAGTCTGAGCATTTCTGCTCCTCACCGCACCCAAGGAGGCGAGACCCGAGAGGAAGCTAGAGATGGATGTGGACAGACTGCGGCAGGACTGCGGTAGCCTCCAGACCGAGTGGAGGCCGCGGCTTCCTCCTGAGAACACATGGAAGCCTCGGCACGGAGACCTGCTCTTCCTGGCAGATGGTGTTGAACGTGCCAGTTCCCGGCTGGGCTCTCCAGCAGTGGAGCTGCCTCTTGAGGCCCCTGGGGCTCAGCATTGGAGCACAGAGCAGGCCCAGGACGCAGTCACAGCCAGAGGGCCTTCTGGACCTATCCAACCCTACTGCTTTCTGAGACGGGAGAGAGGCAGCAACCCCAGCCCTGGCAAAGAGGCAGGCAGCCCTTGTGGCGCACAGGTGGCCACTCACTGCACATGCCCTTTGATGCAGGGAAAGGGTGGGTCGAGGAAATCTTAAACCGTGGGTGGGCGTGGGGTACACAGCTGCGACCCCAGCACTGGCCATTGACTTCTCCTTGCCAGCCCGGGCCCAGGTTCCCCACAGCCTCACACAGAGAGCCCTGTGACCCACTCCCAAGTGAGGGTCGGGACCCATCCAGCTGAGACAGCTGCCCCCCCTCAAGCTCCTCCTCTTCCCAGCAGGACCGGGAGGAGAGGATTCGGGCTCACTGCAGGCTCACCGCTCATCGGCCATACAGGTGACGGGTGCAGGGACTGGCCAAGGGGAGGGGCCCCCCAGAATGACTCCCGTGGTACGCCGGGTGCCCACACTGATGCATCCAGGCTAGGTGCCCTGTGTGTGCCACTGTGGTCTAGGCTTACAAGGCCACCACGTGAGGTCGGGAAAAGTGAGCGCCAGCGGTCACATTTCCTGTGGAGTATACTGCCTGAAAGAAACCCATTGTTAGTGACAGCAAACTATTATATTTTTGAGCATCTCACATTCCAGGGACAGAACAAAATGGCAGAATGTGGTGTTAAACAAAATAATCACCTAGTGTATTTCCATAACTCTGTCATTCTGAAGGCTTATGCCGGACATGTAGTTAACTTCTAGCTTCCTCATAAATACCTCTCCTCTCTATCAGAATAAGAGCATTAGATGTCCTTTTCTTTTTAAGCCACTGAGGACTGAATTCAGGGCCTTCACTCTGAACCACATTCCTTGTCCTTTATGTTTTTACTTTGATATAAGGTCTAGGTTGTTAAGCTGCTCGGGCTGAGTTCATATTTGTGATCATCCTGCCTCAGCCTCCCAGAGTGCTAAGTAGTTGCTCATTCATACGCTTTCACCACATCCTGTATCATGGCATGTGGTCACTGGCGATCAAACTTGGGACCTTGTGCTTCCCAGGCAGACGCCGGAATCACCAAGCTAAATCCCTGGTCCCGATCATTTATACTCTTATCTCACCCAAAGACACTTCCACACATGCACCTACATGTTCACACTCACTCTCACACACAGTACTTCTTGTTCGGTCTTTTCTCCCAAGAAGGGAAGTGTGTAAGCATCATTTTCCTGTCCTGACCTGAACTAAATACTTGGTCTCTGCTTAACCCTCATGCTAAACCATTTAAGTTTGGTGTTCCAGGGATGTTAGCAATATGCAGTTCAGGCAGGATACAAACGGCAAGCCTCTGTAGCCTTATTCTAAAACTCATTAATGCCAATTTTAAAAGCATACAAAAATATGTTAACACAGCATTAAATAGGAAAATAATGGCCTTTCCCCCCAGACGCTCTGATTTTAATAAAACTGCTGCTTTTATAAAATTTAAATGCCTGGTAAAGACTTTTAATAATGAAATTGAGCCTCTGTGAATATTTTTATTAAGTTCGCTAATTCACTAATATAAACAGGGAGTAGGAAAATTGGCATATTTTATCTTTCATAATGTTTTCGTTTTCTTTTGGTGCTAGAGAACGAACCCCAGGCTTTGTCTATGCTAAGAACATGCAAGAGAAATATCCCTGGTTCTTCCACCATTATAGAAGAAAATCAAAGAGAAAAAATAATCATATGACTTAATCTTTTTTTCTCCATAGAACATTCGTTTTCACCAAAAGACCTTGGTTTCAAATGAACTAAAAACTGGGATTTCACTGCATATGAAATGATGCCAGCATCCAGTCTTCCAGGATGACATAAATCCTGTGTCCAGCAGAAAGGGTAATATCCTGGGCTTGAGTCTGACCTTAGGTGAGAACATGTGTTACTGTGGGACCCCAGGGTATACACTCTACCAAGCTACTCCACCAGGAACAGGGCCTGGCATGATGCAGGGACTGAGTAGGCCCAGGACACAGTTCCTAGCCACAGAGACAAGGAAGGGGCATCCAAAGCCAGAAGGAGTCCAAAAGGGCATTTAGTGCTCATTCAGTGAAGAGGTGCCATCAAGTCCCATAAGCCTGATGCTGAGTCTTCTCAAACAGAGAACACTGGGTTAGTGCTATGTTGATTGATTGGTTGACTGATGGGTTTATGATTGATTGATTGATTGATTGAGATTGAATCTTGCTATGCTGCCCAGGCTGGTGTCAAACTCCTGGGATCAATTAATCCTGCTGCCTTGGCTTCCCAAATAGTGGAATTAAAGCACATGCCACTATACTCATCTTCATTTAAAGAAAATTATGGAACTCTATAAATGCTCTGTACATTTGGGTTCTGCCTCAGCAATAGGTGTGAGGGAAGTAGACAGATCACAGAGCTAGGTTTTTCTCTCAAAGGGTCCAGTGCCCACCCACCTGTGAGACTATGCTATGAACAAGGCTGCTATGTGGCGCACTGTATTTAAGGGAGTTCCCCTCTGATCTGACCATTCTGTGAGGTTATTACCTGGGTTTGGGGGACCGCTAGTTCTGCTGCAGAAGCCATCATTCTCTGCTTGGATTGGGGACAGAGGTCTGAACTGTAAAGGAAAAGATGAAGAAGCTAGGGAGAAACACACATAAAACACTGTGTCTCCTGCAAGAGCCTGGCGGGAACCTTGGGTACAAGGCACTGGAAATGTCCCTTCATTAACAAATACTTCTCTCCAGGAACTTCCTAGTGCTGGCAAATTGTATGTGGATCCATTTCAGATGTACCTCGTTTCATGCTCAAAGCAGTTCTGTGGTATATGTATAGGTTCCAGCTGCTGTTGGCTGCTTCCCAATCACCATCCTCCTCTTCTTTCTCAGTAACAGAAACTTGGGAATATGCCTAGCTAGAAAACTATTGTATTAGTTAGCTAGTATTGTATAACAAGCAAACCCAAAACTTAGTGGTTGAAAACAAACAAACCCTGTTTATTATCTTATAATTTTATGGTTTCAAAGGGTCAGCCAGGAGCTAGGCCAAAAGGAACCATATTCTAAGACCACTCATGAAGCTACTGAATTGAGAGCACTGGTCCCTAACAGCCGCTCAGGTATCAGGCCCTTGCTGCATGGGGCTCTCTGGAAGGAAGTTTACAGCATATGGCAGGTCACTTTCCTTAGAGAAAGCACGCAAGATAAGAGCCAGTGTCACTTTGTAACATAATCTCACAAGTAGCTTCCCATTACTTGTACCATATTCTGTGGTTAGAAGAAATTACCAGTCTTAGCCTGCATTCAAGGGGAAGAAATCACACAAATAAGTGAAAACCTGGAGACAGAGATTATTTAGGTCATTTTAAAAATTATTTACCACAACCTCCTTTCCTAGACTCCCTTGCAGCTAGATATGGTCATGAGACTAAATTCTAATCAATGAAATACAAACTGGAGCCAGGTGTGGTGGCTCACGCCTGTAATCCCAGTACTTGGGAGGTGGAGACAGGAGGATTGATGAGTTCGAGGCTTGCCTGGGCTATGTAGTGAGCTCAGGGCCATCCTGAACTACAAAGTGAAACCCTGTCTCTAAATAAGTAAGTAAGTAAGTAAGTAAGTAAGTAAGTAAGTAAGTAAGTAAGTAAGTAAATAAAGTAAGTAAGTAAGTAAGTAAGTAAGCTGGAGTGTTGTAGTGGACCTCTGGGACAGCCTAAATGCCTTTTCTTTTTCTTGCAGTCCTGAACATAATGACTAGACCTTTGGCAGCCACCTTTGACCATGAGGTGAACTTTGGAAATGAAGCCAGTGCCAAAAATCTAGCTGTATCTTTTATTAGCCTGGGCTGTGTGCCTCACGAATCTTTCACGTGGGTGCTTTAAACTGATGAGTCCAATACTGTTACTTACAGTTGAGCCCAACTGTATACATTCCAGTATTATTAATTCTACTATACAGTGATGAAAGCTGAGGTGCAAAGGTACATAAAACTTACCCAAAATCAGAGGCAAGTGACTGCTTGATTTCCCTTCCAATTTGTTCCCTTATATTTCTTTCAATGCTCTTAGAAATCTTGTGTTTTTGGTGGTTAAGGGGGTCATCTGGAACTCCTGCTCCATCTTTCAGACAATTTTTGCCATGCAAATTGGGGCAGGAGACAGTGGTGGCATGTGATAGCAGCTTGGCAGAATAATCTTTCTACAAGGGCAGAAAGCAAAGATCACTGGTTTTATTCATCATGCTCTCAGCTTCTCCTGTGGGGACAGTCAGCAAAGAGCTTTGCGGATGTGGAAATTATTGGTTTAGGAAACATTCCCAATTTCAGAGTAAGTGATAAGGGAGGATGATGGCATTAGAGTTCAAAAATGGAGTAAAAGATGGTCTGGGAAAAACTGGGGCTGTGTTGGAAGGCAGTGGTGTTGTCCTGGGCAGGGCCAGTAGTAATGTACTCTTAAAGGAGGGACCTGCAGGCTGAAAGCCCCAAGGCACAGGCCATTTCCCTGCCCTCCACCCAAGATCCTAGTCAGATTCAGAGTAGCGGAGGACACTCTGGCTGAGATGGGGCATAAACTCCACGACCAGCTGCAGGACCGACCACCTGCTAGGTAAGCCTCACCTCTCCTCCCAGTCTCACACCCTGATCCAAGGCAGCACCTGCTTTTAATCGGTTAGCAACTCTGAACCTGCTCCTTCTTGGGGATCTGAAAAGACTTTATAAAGCTCAATTTAATATTTCCCTGTTTTTAAATTTTTGTTATTAGTTTTTAATTTTTATGTATTTCTCTTGGTTGAACTGAGGGTTGAAGTGTTCTACCTTCATGCTACAGCCCCAGCCCTGTTACTTTAAGGCTGGGATTGCAAGTGTGCATCACTTCCCTTTCAACTTGGAACTAGTTCACAGTTACGATGAGGTAAGATCATAAAATATGATGTGTACCTTGTTTTGGTGACACTGGGAATTAAACTCAGGACCTTGAACTTGTGAGTCAGGTGCCAGAACTATTTAACTAAATCCCTGGACACTAGACCTTTTTTTTTTTTTTTTTTTTTTTTAAATAATGGTAGGTTTGGGCCGGAGGGTTAGCTCAGTGGTTCTGGCGCCTGCCTCGCAAGCGCAAGGTCCTGAGTTCGATCCCCGGTAACCACATATAATGCTGGGCATGGAGACTCACGCCCACCAACAATCAACACCGCATATCACAATGCGGGGCGTGGTGGCTCACGCTTGTAATCCCAGCACTTGGGAGGCAGAGACAAGAGGATTGCTGAGTTGTGGCAGCTTGCCTGGGCACCATAGTGAGCTCAGGGCCAGCCTGAACTACAAAGCAAGA